>FIZU01019272.1:0-23005 GCA_900064475.1 Pseudococcus longispinus | reverse complement strand
GACATATCCATGTACCAATATGTCCGCTTGAAGAGTGGATCTATCTTCTTTCTAATTAAAATCACAAATATTTGTTTAATGTTTTGCCAATAATTGTCATTTTTTTGTCCAAATTGTCATTTTTGGTCAAAATTGTCATTTTTGGTCAAAATTGTCATTTTTGGTTGAAATCATCTTTTTTACTTTAAAAAGGTTCTTCTGAAGGTGCTACGAAAGTCTTGCTTTTTGTTTTTGAGATTTTATTAGACACTCTGAAATTAGCAGAGGTAAGTATATTTCAATCTTTTTTAAAATGCTGCTCAGATGGCTCAAAATCATATGAAAATTGAAAATTGTTCAATTTTATATAAAACCTGTAGAAAATACCCTTGAAATGAACGAAATATGAAAAAAATCATATCAAGTATAAATTTGTAACAAATATGCCATTTAAAAAATGTAACGTTTTTATGAATTATTATCATATTTCAAATGATTTTCATGAAAGTTTTTAACAACTTTTACGAGATTTTCAACAGTTTTTATGATTTTTTACAAAATTTTCGACAGTTTCTATTTTCAGTTCATTTCACACTTTATTTTCATCTTTTCATAATTAATATTGGCAATCCTTCAAATTTAACATTTCCCCTCAAAAATTTATCTTAGATATCAACAAGATCGTGATCTTAGTGATATTGACACCTCAGATCTTCAAGATCACTTTGTGATTTTCAGTTTCACTGCTCTTTTTCCATTTTCCATTTTTCTAGCAAAAACCAAAGAATTTCTTCTTTGTCCGAATTATTTCAGCGAGATTTTAAAACAACAATACCAACCTCAGGCAACTCCTTGGCAGGTCTCACATTCATACCACCAATTTTAACCAAATTAGGAGGCACCGGAATGGTGGCATGAAGAGCAGGATAATTATTAAAAAACGTCACACTGGAATTTTTCACGATCTCCTCCATCGACGGTATCTTATCACCGAACACCTCTCGAGCAAACTTTTCAGCCGGAATTTTCGAATAAAATAATCCAACCGTCTGCATCATCACATAATTATAAGTATTGATCAATCTATCGACGAAATGCATCTTCGGAGAAACACCACCAATCATATTTGGTACATATGCAGGATTATTGATAGCTCCAATGTTACTGGAAAGCCAAGGAAGCACCATGTTCGGAAAAACGCTTATCATTGGGCAATTAAATTTGAACGCGAAACCAGCATACCAATCATTATGCAAAATATCGGTCAAAAATAAATCGAATCGATCGGTCGACTTGAAAAGTTGATCCATTGGTGAGCATTTCAGTAACTCTCGACTCGATTTCGGTTGAAAACTGTAAGTTGTATCCAAGGCTGTCTTTATGTTATCAGAAGCCATGACATCGTTCAATGTTCCTGTATATGGCTGCATTGATGGTATACATGGTTTTATACTGAGTTGAGTGTACGATGGGGCATTGTCGGGGTACATTGTGTATACGGTGAGGTTATGCCCACGATTGGCTAATTCCTCGAGTAATGGTTTCACGAACACGAAATGACTTCGAATTGGTACCGGAAAAAAGGCCAAAATATTAGCTCCATTTACAGCACAGTTACACAAGCACAATATAACTAATTCTATTTTCATATTGCAACGAGAAGCTAGGTAATCGCGAGAGATACTTTTTTTCTATGAAGTAATGAGAGCTGCGATTGTGGACTAGAACTATGTACGTAGTAAGTTCGCGTTATACTGCGTGTAAAACCTTCATCTCATTATCATCAATCAGGTATTGATTAGATAGGTTTACGAAATACAAAGGTTGAACAAATTAGTTCAAATCTCGTTAAATACAGAAAACTGTTTTTCGCCAAATTTAAATCATAGATAGAGTTCGGAGATGGCTTCAACTAGGGCGGGATGGGGGGAATCTACCACGCTCTCAAATATTTCAAAAAATGTCAAACAGTTGAAAAAATTGGATAAATTGCACAAAATTCGAAAAATTGATCAAAAATTGGAAAATATTAGCAAAATTTGAGAAAACTTGGTATATTTTTGAAACTCTTGAAATTGGCACAAATATTAGTACCTAATAATTTTTTTTTTTTTTTTGTTCAAGCGATTTTTCAAAGATGTAATAATTTTTGATTGGAATTAGATAAAGTGGGTGGGAGCTGCGCCATTGCAAAGATGGAACTTTTTTCATCAAGAAAAGTTGCTAATAACAGCTCAAACAGAGGAAAAACTTGTCGAATTTTTTACATATTTTTTCAAATATTTCGCCTGCTGTAGAAATATTTGTAATTTACTTTTTCAAACTTACTTCGTGAGCAGATTTGATACATACAAGTTACGAGTGGGTATACTACATACATAGGTACACGATCAAATATTGATTTGAATATTCTCGCAGGCACTTACCTATAACAGAACAAAACAAAAACATATTTATTAATTAATTGAAATTTAAAAAAATTAACATGATCTCAAATTTTTTTCTCAATAATATGCAGCAAATAATGTAGGCAGACAGATATTCCAGGGTAGTAAGGGAACTTCACAAAAAAAAGGGACTTCGTTACACTTAAAATTGAAAAAAAAATCCAATAATTAGATACCGGCCTACTTGATTAAAATAAGTAAATGTACAGGGTGGCCCAAATAGAGGGGTGCGTATTTTGAAATATTACAAAAAATAATTTGACTGTAAAAATATTGAAAACTAAGCCCCTTAGAAAAAAACTAATAGCTTATGAAGGATAGAGAATTTTAAGCTCTACAATTTTCATCCCTTGCATTTTTTTCATAGCACCCTTAGTTTTGCCAGAAAATCCATGTTTATGGAAAATTTACGAATTCGAAAAAAATTCAAGTTTTTCATTTAATGCACTTAATGGATTTTCTGGTCAAATTAAGGGTGCTACGAAAAAAACACAAGGGATAAAAATTGTAGAGCTTAAAATTATCTTTCTTTCATGAACTATTAGTTTTTTTTTCTAAGGGCCCTACTTTTCAATATTTTTGCAGTCAAAGTGTTTTTCTTTTTTAATATTTCAAAATATGCACCCTTCAATATTGGCCATGCTTGTGCCCGAGCGAAACGAGGGCAAATTTTCTCCAACATTTTCAGGGTGTCTAACAAAATCTTCTGTGCCAAATTCATGACTTTTTCCTCACTTTTTTCATGACCTTTTTTTAATGCAGTTTTCTAGCCTTTTAGACACAAAAATGGCACCTCTCTATTAAAATTATTTTTACTGTATAAAAAATTGAAATAATGAAAAAAAATTTAATATTTAAAAGAAAGCATTATGAATAATTTTTCACGTTTACGGCATTTTTTTATAAATTTCGTTTTTTGGAAGTCAATTTCGAGCTGAAATCATGACTTTTTCATGACTTTCATGACCCACCTTCCAAAATGATGACTTTTCATGACTTCATCAATTTAAAAAAAAATTATTTCAAACAGCAATTTTTGAAAAAATTATGGTATTTGAAGAGATGGGTAAACTTTTGTCAAATTCTACTCGTTCTTTGTACATCAATTAGCGAATATTTTTGAAAAAAAAATATTCATTCGAGTATTTTTCGAACAGAAATATACAGAAATCTGTACAGTTTGACTCTACAGCAATTTTTGAAAAAATCTTACTCCTTCGCAATCATTCTTACGAAATTTTCGTATTTTATTCTTGTGCTGAACTCAATGAAAGGGTAAAAATTTTAGTCTACCGCTTGCAAGAAACATTCAGAATGTAATGGAATGATAAATTTCCAGCCTTACTTTTATTTTAGCACAGAAATCGTAATTTTTCAAAAAACACTGGTTAATCTTGAAAGTTGATATGAGTTCAAATCAAAAATCCTCTTAAAATCTCTACATTTTGTTTTTGTTTTTTTTTTTTTATAAAAGTATGAAAATTTTTAATTTTGGGTCAGTTTAGGTCCCAAAAAATCTGATTTTTTTTTTTAAATGGCAATAATACAAAAATTGAAGGAGGAAAGAAATCTGTTACGTGTAATTTTTTTCAATTTACAACAAATCTCACACAGGTAAGTGAAAGTAGGTAATTTCAATTCAGTGCTATTTCCTGTGAAAAATCCCAATTTTCACAGCTGGAAATGAATTCGTACACTGACTTAACCTCTGTCCACCATGCAATGAAAATTTTTCTCTAGCAAAACCCATAATTATAATTTCTTTTTTGTTCTAATAACTCCAGTGAGATTTTCAACCCATTATACCAACCTCCGGTAACACATTAGCAGGTCTTATATTCATACCGCCAATTTTAATCAAATTAGGAGGCACAGGAATGGCGACGTGAAAACCAGGATAATTATTAAAAAACGTCACGCTGGTATTTTTCACGATCTCCCTCATCGGCGGTACCTCATCGCCGAACAACTCTCGAGCAAACGTTTCTGCCGGAATTTTCGAATAAAATAATCCAACCGTCTGCATCATCACATAATTATAAGTATTGATCAATTTATCGACGAAATGCATCTTCGGAGAAACACCACCAATCATATTCGGTACATATGCAGGATTATCGATAGCTCCAATGGTACTGGAAAGCCAAGGAAGCACCATATTCGGAAAAATGCTTATCATGGGGCAATTAAATTTGAAGGCGAAGCCAGCATACCAATCGTTATGGTTGATATCCGTTATAAATAAATCGAATCGATCAGTCGACTTGAAAAGTTGATCCATAGGTGAGCATTCCAGTAACTTTCGGCTTGATTTTGGTTGAAAATTGTAAATCATGCCGAGCATCGTCATTATGTGAGCAGAAGCTATGATATCGTTCAATGTTCCTACGTATGGCTGCACTGATGGTATACATGGTTTCAGATTGATCTGAGTATACGATGGGGCATTGTCGAGGTACATGGTGTATACGGTGAGGTTATGTCCACGATTGGCCAATTCCTCGAGTAATGGTTTGAAGAACGCGAAATGACTACGAAATGGTACCGGAAAGAAGCCCAAAATATTGGCTCCATTTGCAGCACAATAACACAAGCACAATATAACTATTTCTATTTTCATAGTGTAGTAAATTGGTAAATGATCGCGATAAATAATTCTTGCTTGAAATGAAAACTACGACTTTAGATTCGAACTAGGTACATACTTATCTAGGTACTGAATTGTTACTTCATGGTGCGCAATAATGTGTCTAAGACCTTATCTTTTTCTGAGGTGTCTAGATAAGATATGGTTAAGAAATACAAAGACTAAATTAAATGAGCTTATAGTTATTTTACGTTAATTTTTGCAAAATATTGTAGGTATCTTATCGCATTAATAATATAATTCATCTATTAAAAAAATCTCTATACTGATAACAATAGTATTGCATTTTTTTTGAGTTTTAATTAAAAAACAATTGAACTGTAACTTCTAATTAGTCAATTTAAACAAAATTTACTCTAAAATGTGAAAAAAACTCGTTCAGATCCTTTCCAAGTTGCAATAACATTGATAACAACAATCATAGGGAATTTTTTCGTTATTTTGCATCACTGCTGGTTGGGCATTAATTAGACACCTGGTAATTAGATCTATTCAGAAGAAAGTTGATTTAATTGTTCAATGAGCGTTACCGGGTTTATAGGGATGATTTGGCCCTCAGCACCGGATTTCAAATTATTCAGTGGAAGTTGGACCTTAAGGTCTAAAACCCCCGTGACAAAATTTTCAGCTCAATATCTTCACCCTAGCCTCTTCTGGAGGGGTTAAATGGTGATTTTCGTTGAAAATTTTTATTTTAGGCAATTTTCAACCGAATTTTTTCAAACATGCAAGGATGGTAAATAGTATCAAGGGTGAATTTTGAAATTTTTTGAAAAAAATTTCGAGCATTTTTTTCAACGTCATACGGACATTTTAAGCTTTCCAAGGGCCATTTTGGTAACCCCTTTCAGAGATGCATTTCTGAAAAAAAATATATATTGTGTATCTAGTCTAGATATACAACTTCATATTTTTGTAGAACTTGATATCGTGGCACATCATCTTCAAAAATGCAAAAAATCAATTTTCTGCCAATTGTCCCCCCTTAAATGGGTCATTTTTGGTCGAAATTTTTTTCCTTGCAATATATCATTAATGACACCCAAATACACCATCAGCTATAATTTGGACCAAATTCGCCCATTTTTTCTATTTTTAAAGATTTTCTTTTAAAATACTCGAATGACGTCATTTTGAGAACCCAAAACCTCTTCAAGATGAACTAAGGGCTTAAAAATCAAGTCTGGGCTTGTTTCAAGTCGACCTCGGCCATGTATTGCAATTTCAGCAAAATCGAGGAATTTTGATTTTTTTTTTCCAAAATTGAATAGGGGTAACGGCCCAGTTGTTTTACCCTCTCAAGCTTACTTTTTGATGTAATGAAGCTAGAAAAAAAACAAAACAGCTCAATGGAATCAGCATAACTTTCTTGACAATTTCCCATGAAAATCCCTTTTTCCGACCCCCCCCCCCCCTTTCAAAAAATTTTCTACCTCTGCATATAATGTTCCAATTGAAAAAATTTTCAAGCAAAAGTTGTAGATTAAAATCCTGAGAATAATTTTGGCTATTACAAAAATTTTGATTGCACCCCTCCCACCCCTTTAATTTTGAATAATACTTACAAAAATTATGTATCATGTAAAATTGAAGGGGTGGGAGAGGTGCAATCGAAATTTTTGTAATAACCAAAATTATTTCCAAAATCTCAATGTACAACTTTTATTTGAAAAATTTTTCAATTGAGACCTTAGGTACCGAAATAGAGAGGTTTTCTGAAAATGGGTGGGGGAAGGGTGGACTCTAGGTGAAAGTGGGGCTTGGAAAATGAAACTACGCTTTCCTTAGGGGTCCGTCACGCCAGCCCCTCCCAAGTGAGCAGAAGGGCCGAAAATGAGTGCAATCGTTTGTGCTTGATTGAGCACTACTCAAAATCGTTTGTGTTCTCCTCGTTGAAGGGGCTAGAAATACAGGGACCAGCCCCTTCTACAAAAGAGTGAGAGGAGGTCTAAAATAGTGTCAACCATCCTTTGTGCCTCCTTTATTGAGGGGGCTCATTATAAAGGGGCCGCCCCTCTCATAAAAGGGCGGGGTCTAAAATGGTGTCAATCGTTTGTGCTTCGTTTGTGCTTGATTGTGCACCACTCGAAATCGTTTGTGCTTCATTCTGTATCAAGTTGAAATGGGAGGGGCTGAGGAGACGGTTGTTCTAGGGGCCTAATGGAAATATTTTCGTGAAAAAGTAAATAAGTCAATCGATTATGCTCTTGAAGCTGAGGATTGTGCACTAATGAAATTGGGACCTCACCCCCTCATAGCTGTACTCTTTTGTGAGAGGAGCTGGCCACTTTATTCTTAGCCCTTTCATCAAAGAGAGCACAAACGATTTTGAGTGATGCACCATCAAGAACAAACGAAGCACAAACGATTGACGCCACTTTCATCCTTCCCACCTACCATCACCCACATTTACGCAGAGACCATTTCCTTTGTTGGTGGCTTGGACTAGGCTTGAGTACAAGTACAGCTATGAGGGGGTGAGGTCCCAATTTCATTAGTGCACAATCTTCAGCTTCAAAAGCACAATCGAATGACGTATTTACTTTTTCAGGAAAAAATTTCCATTAGGCCTCTAGAACAACCGTCTACTCAGCACCTCCCATTTCAACTTGATACAGAATGAAGCACAAACGGTTTCGAGTGGTGCACAATCGAGCACAAACGATTGACACTATTTTGAACCCCTCCTTTTTTGAGAGGGGCTGCGTTACCTCAGTCCTTCCCAATGCCTTTTTCCATTACTCAAAGAACAGAGTGAGCACAAACGAAAATTGGCGTGACGGAACCTTTTCTTAGATACGTCCTAGATTACGAATCAAATCATAAAATCGCTTTTACCTTTTCAATCGCAGGGAATTTGAAAAAATTGAGGGGTAAAAAAAATATTGAACTTGCTCGGCAATGCTCTTTGTTCCGCGTAATTCTACGGAGATTTAAAATTGAAGTACGAGTCTAAATCAACAAAAACAAAAGGAGCAAATACAAAATTAAAAATTTCGGGGTTTTGTCATGTTTTTTTGATCTATCGAAATCTAATTTCCTGTACAAGGGGTTATAAGAAGTTCCCTCATAAGCTTTTTTCAGTACGTATAAATACCTAAGCAAATCAACACTAACCTCAGGTAACGCTTTAGCAGGTTTTACATTCATACCACCAATTTTAACCAAATTAGGAGGCACAGGAATGGCGGCGTGAAGAGCATGATAATTATTAAAAAACGTCACGCTGGTATTTTTCACAATTTCCTTCAGTGACGGTATCTCATCGCCAAACACCTCACGAACAAACTTTTCAGCCGGAATGGTCGTATAAAAAAGTCCAATCGTCTGCATCATCACATAATAATACGTATTGACTAATCTATCGATGAAATGCATCTTGGGAGAAACACCGCTACTAAGATTGGGAACATAGGCCGGATGATCGATGGCTCCGATGGTACTGGTAATCCAAGGAAACACCATACTTGGATAAACATTGATCATGGGGCAATTAAACTTGAACGCGAACCCAGCATACCAATCGCTATGCAAAATATCGGTCAAAAATAAATCGAATCGATCTGTCGACTTAAAAAGTTGATCCAAAGGTGAGCATTCGAGTAACTCTCGACTCGATTTCGGTTGGAAATTGTAACATATTTCGAACGCTGTCATCAGGTTATTCAATACCAACAAATCATCCACCGTTCCTTTGATCGGCTGGACAGATGGAAGACATCGTTTCATATCGATTTCGCGGAATTTCGTAGATTCGGTCGATTTGCTGGGATGCACCGTGTATATGGTTAGGTTATGCCCAAGTTCAGTCAATTTTGCCAATAATGGTTTCACAAAAACGTAATGACTTCTCATCGCCAAAGGAAAGAAGCCCAAAATATTTGCCCCATTTGCAGCGGCAACACAATAACACAAATACAATAAAACAAATCCTGATTTCATGATGAATGTAGAAGCAACTAATCGCGAATGAATACGTAAAACTCTTCTGAGGAATGAGAACAATTAACTGCTATACTGAACTAATGCTACTTAATAGTGCGTAGGTATTATTTATAAAAATTAATATATAATTCATGAGGTAGGCATCTTTATCGGATTACTATACTGAGATAGATAACGAAAGGATTTTCTTCATCAAGTGGTAGGTATCGATAAAATATTACATTTTGAGGATTTAAAAAGCCATATTATATATAATTCACAAGGGTATCTATTAATTCGTTTCTTTTCAAAACACAAGTGGCACACTATATTCAATTTATACCTAATATTCATATATCATGATTCTATCACATGAAAATAAATACCTACTTAGAAGCAAATGTGTCTCATTAGATCAAGATTTTATAGGGTTGTCAGCAAACTAATCTCTTCCTTTACAAGGGTCAGTTGAGTGCAGTTTTTTTTGATTTGTAGGAAATCTCACGTAGAAAAATTAAGATAGATAACTTTTATTTGATCCTATTTTCTATATGAAATTTCAATTTTTACTGGTGAAAATGAGCTCGTGCACTAACTAAATTTCAGTGTACATAATGCAAGGAAAATGTTCAAAATTCATTCATCAGATTTCTTCTGAGCACAAACCGGTGGCGTATGCAAGGAAAGAGGGGGAGGGGTCTGGAGTCCCCCTCCCTCTTGACGACCGAAAAGTTGTAAAAACTGTGAAATTTAAGTTTTTAAATGCACTTTTCTGCAAAGCAATACATTCACTAATTTTGATACATAACATGACGGGTATTTTTAGAAATTTTCCATAACATTTCACTTTTTTTCGTGAAGACCTCCCTTGATTGCTTCTCCGGCTACGCCACTGGCACAAACGGTCAACAGGTTCTTTCGTAGGCTTTTTGTAAGCAAACGCAAATATATTTTCGAATCAACACTAACCTCAGGTAACGTCTTAGCAGGTCCTACATTCATACCACCGATTTTAACCAAATTAGGAGGCACCGGGATGGCGGCATGAAGAGCAGGATAATTATTAAATAACGTCACGCTGGTATTTTTCACAATCTCCTTCAACGCTGGCATCTCATCGCCAAACACCTCTCGAGCCAACTTTTCAGCCGGAATGGTCGTATAAAATATTCCAACCGTATTCATCATCACGTAATAATACGTATTCAACAATCTATCGACGAAGAACATCTTTTGAGAAACACCAATACTCTGATGAGGTACATATGCCGGATTATCAATAGCTCCGATGGTATTGGTAACCCAAGGAAGGATCATATTTGGAAAAACGTTGATCATGGGGCACTTGAACTTGAATGCGAATCCAGCATACCAATCGTGATGCAAGATATCGGTTAGAAATAAATCATATACATCAGTCGACTTGAAAAGTTGATCCAAAGGTGAGCATTCGAGTAATTCTCGACTGGATTTGGGATGAAAATAGACAAATGTGCGGAGCATCGTCATTAAATTATCCACAGTCAAAAAATCATCCAAGGTTTGTTCTTTTGGCTTCACAGTTAGCAGACATCGTTTCGCATCGATTTCTCGGTATTTCTTGGATTCGGTCGATGGCCCAGGATACATGGTGTATATAGTTAGATTATGTCCCCGTTGGGCCAATTCGGCTAATAACGGTTTAGCGAACGCGTAATGACTTGGAGCCACCCATGGGAAAAACCCCAAAATATTTGCTCCATTCGCAGCAAATGCACAATAACACAAACATAATAAAAAAAATTCTGATTTCATAGTAAACGTAGCAGCGAATAATCACTAACGAACATACTATTCTGAAGGAATTAAACCGTCAACTGATATTTATAATAATTTCATTTAAAAAAGTGTAATTTTTTCAACAATTAGGTATCAAGTAATGAGTTAGGTAACTTTATCTTATTGTACTGAGAACTGATAACGAACGTGGTCTGGTCTTCAAATAGTTCTAATACCGAGAAAGCTTTCAGGATTTAAAAATATCATATCTATATCTATTGTTTATTTCAAAACTTGTTCGTTAATTCGATTCATTTCAAAATAGAAGTGGTAGGTCAAAAATCTTTTAAAATAAGTACAATACATAAATGTATAGATGATAGAATATTGAAATCTGTAATCCTCAAAAGTTGACCAGCAATAAAAATTCAGATAACGTATTTTTCAACCACCTCCCTTCTGCAGCATCAAACACTGCATATCTATATACTTTAATTTCAGAAGCCATCATTTACAAATGCACCTAAATAACTACAAAACAAACCCACAACAATCTAAAAAAACACATGATTACAAACCTCCGGTAATTTCTGAGCTCCACCAATATTCATACCACCCACTTGCATCACATTTGGCGGAGTAGGCATAGGTACATGATACGGAAGATGGGTATTGATAAAAGTCATACTGGTATTTTTTACAATTTCCTTCAAAGGTGGAATATCATCACCGAACACTTCATCAGATAACTTCTGAGAGGGTACAACCGTAAAATACGGTCCAACAATGATCATCACAAGGTACACGAACGTATTAATCAATCTCTCTCGGAAGCTCATCTTGGGAGAAACGTTGCTATTGAAACTAGGCACATACCCCGGATGTTGTGACGCTCCAATCGTATTAGTGAACCAGATGAAAGCTTTATTGGGGAAAATATTAATCATCGGGGCATTGAATTTGTATGCAAATCCGGTATACCAATCATTGTGATTAATGTTGGTTAAAAATA
This sequence comes from Pseudococcus longispinus, assembly GCA_900064475.1. Classification (NCBI taxonomy): domain Eukaryota; kingdom Metazoa; phylum Arthropoda; class Insecta; order Hemiptera; family Pseudococcidae; genus Pseudococcus; species Pseudococcus longispinus. Next base: position 11,238 of record FIZU01019272.1, on the reverse strand, counting down.
AATCGTATCGATCGGTAGAATTGACCAGTCCAGCCAAAGGAGCACATTCGAAAATTTCCGAAGATTTTGGAATAATGTAACGGAAATAATATAAAATAGATAATACGGGAAAACGATGCATTCTTTTTCCAACCGGTGCCTCTGGAATTGATGGAATGCATGGTTTGATATCAATTTGGCGATATTTGACCGGATATTTATCAGTAAACATGGTATATATGGTTATATTATGTCCACGTTCGGCCAACTCTGCGAGTAACGGTTTGACAAAAATCTGATAACTTGGAAACGGCACAGGAAAGAAACCCAAAATATTAGAACTGTTCGCGAAACCGCACCCACACAAGAAGAAATACAAACACAATACGAATTTAACTTCCATCGTTACACAGTATTGGTTGCCTATAAGGTACTGAAAATTATTTCATTTCATATTTTAAGCAAAGTGTATTCCTATGCAGTAGGTAACTAAGTACGAGTACATAGTAAGTATGCTGTCTTCATTAAAATTTTATAATTGTACTATCATTTTTGGTATCTATAAATTATGCACAGATAACATATCGTAAAGGAGATGACACAATGTACTATGTACCTAAAAGGTGTTCTAATTGCAGTTCATTGTGTTCATCTTTACGATAATAAGATAATTCCAAGCAAAAATTGAGAACTTCTCGTAGTAAACAGGATTGCCAAATTTTTTATTTGAAGACCTGTGTGGAATTATGACAATCATGACTATACCACCGAAAACAGACTACGAGTATTAGGCGTATTCTCGTTGGTACCTATTCACTTTATTACAAAATGCGTACATATGTCTATTACCTACGCACTCGTCGAAACTGGTTCCTTGATAACGTATTTCGTCGATATAAACCGCAGGTAAATAATGTTGAAAAGTGAAAAATAATCAAAAAAGAAATAGTCAGAAATTGCTATGTATTCTTATTTCTTTTGCACGTAGTTCTTATCTCATCAAAATAACAAATAGAAATATACCTTAGCCTTGGAAATTTACCAAAGTTTAATCGATCGAAGTTACGATATAAGGTGCCTATGCCTATTGCCCATTATCAATCATCACTACAAGGATCTAATCAGCAAGTAAATGTATAATATACTTCGAAGTGGAATGTTCTTCAATTGTTTGCGATTTGCAAAAAAATGCATTAAAACATTAAAAATCCAACATTAGTTTTCTGATTGAAAATGAAGAAGTGGCACAATTATAAAATTTGTGTCGCAGAAAATGATCAATTTTTGAGCCCTGCAGTTGTGCTCAATTGGGGCAAAAAGTCATGTCTTTATTATAATTCAGGAGAAAAGTCAAATTTTGCTGCTCCAGATCGCTTTGAAAATGATCTCAATCTACTCGGGAGGTCGATTTAAGGGAGTAGGCGAAGTTTCGAGCGATTTTCTGAAGAAATTGACGATTTAGGAACTTGTTTTTACAGACGAAATTTTCGAGTTGTAAAAAAAATATACACGTGTCAACTCGTCATCCCGGATTTTCGATTCAACCGTGCTAATCGACTGATAATATCACTCTAACGCCAGGATTAAATTTTTAGCTGCCGTAGTTGATTACGACGCATTCTGGAGCGTTTCCAAAATGCTGGAGAAAAGTCGACTTTTGCTGGAGCCTTTAGATCGCTTGGAAAATGGTCGCAATCAACTCGGGGGGTCAACTTTAGCATACATACCGAGTTTCAGAATTTTAGCTCAAAATTTACCGTATTTGTAAAAAATTGATATACCAATGGGTTATTTTCGCTATTTTCAAAAATTCGCCAAAAATCGGAAAAATCAACTTCGGCAGCTCAAAATTTGGTTGTGAGGTCTAAGTGATATGCTCTTTAAGTGAGCCAAATTTCACCTCGATCGGAGGTGACGAGTTCATAAGGTTCCCTTGTCAGAGTAAAATGGCCAATTTTTGCTTAAATTGGCATTAAATCGTGTTTTTTCATTTCCTAACCCTTATATACCTTCAACTGATCGGGGTTTAAAATTTTGTTAATCTAATTCGAACCTCCTGAACTGAAATTCGAAGTTAGTTTTCAGATAGCAAATATGGAATTTGCACAATTATCGAATGTGCATAGCGTGTAATAACGGATGACGGGATGAGTGCTTAAATTGACAGATTTTTTTAATTTTCAGAACAACTTTTTCTCACTTCAAGGTATAAAAAAAATTATAGAATAAAAAATGGCGGATTTTCAATGTTCTACAACTTTCGTTCGAATCTTTTTTTCGTATCGTCCGTTTAGTAAATTGTTTCATCCGGGTGTCCCCAAAAAAATTATATTGCAGTAAAAAATCACGATACGACAAAAAACTTGAAACAAAAGTTGTAGAGTATTAAAAATTCATCATTTTTTGTTCTGAAATTTTTTTCCTATTCTGCAGTGGTGAGAAGCCATTCTTCTTAGAAGACAGGAATTTATAAAAAAAATTGACCACTTTCTGCAGCATCCATTTACGATTATGCCACTTCTATTTTTTGAATCGAAGGATCGAATTATATGAAAATGATACCAAACTTACCCCTACCCTTTTAGGTGCAGAAATAGTGATATTTCCATTACTAAAACTACTTCCTGCTCACCCCCTAAGGGAAATATTATCAGGGCCCCTTCACTAAATCTTTTTTTGGCTCATTTTTAAAAAAATGCCACATGCAAGCTCGTGTTCAAAAAATAAAATGCTTACACCAGTTCATTTTGATTGTTGGTTAATTCGTTTTTTCCTTCAATCATCTACCACAACAACTCTCCATTATAATTCATTTCATTACACATAAAAAAAGACACACTACAGTGATCTTATATGTACTAACCTCAGGTAACTTCGTAACCTCTCCAATATTCATACCAGCTACTTGAACTAAATTCGGAGGCACAGGGTATGAAACATGAATAGGATACTGGGAATTAGGCAGCGTCATACTTGTATTCTTGACGATCTCAGCCAACGGAGGAATATCACCAAAAACCTCCCTAGCCACCTTCTCCGATGGCACACACAAATAAAAATACCCCACGATCATCGTCGCCATGTACACATAAGTATTATACAACCTCTCCCAAAAATTCATCTTGGGAGACACGCTGCTACAGAAATTAGGTACAATGGCCGGATGAAAAGGGGCGCCGATATGGTACGCGAACAAAGGTGAAAGCAAATTCGGATAAACGTTAATTAACGGTACTTGAAACTTATACGCGAACCCGGAATACCACTCGTTGTGCAAAAAATCGGTCAAGAGTAAATCGAACCGTTGCGATGAATTGAACAAATCGGCTAGAGCATGGCAACCAAGTATTTGAGCAGAATTCGGGAGAAACTTTTCGAAATTCATTACTTCTTTGATGACCGAAGACGGACGAAGGTTTGGATCAACCGGTAAGGAAAACGGTTTCGGAGTACAACTACTTATATCGATCTCGCGGTATTTCATCGGAGGGATTTTATCCACAAACGCGGTATAAACAGTCAAATTATGTCCTCGATCTGCCAACTTGGAAAGTAATGGTTTCACAAAAGTGTAATGACCCTTGATAGGTACTGGAAAAAAACCTAAAATATTCGATCCGTTCGCGAAATACGAGTACAACAAACACAACAACACCACTGGACTCATATTTGAACGTAAGTACACTTCTGACTGCTTCCAACGATGCAGATGTACGACTGAAGATGTACGATTATAAGCCTACTCATTGATGTACCTAGTACCTACATACAGGTAGGGATACTTATTGAAACTTGTTTCTCCGTTAATCCGTATCTTAGGTATAAATTAAAGGTAAATAATGTTGAAAAATGTAAAAACACGCAAAAGATGCAAATGAAAAATTTTCCACTCGTATATGTACCTAAGTTGCTCTTCTGCTGGTAATTTTTATGTGGTCAAAACAGTAATATACTAAGCGCTGGAAATTTACCAACATTTAATTTCCAACTTCGTACGAATAACTGATTATTACCAACGTGTGGCTGAACGTGGACATTCAAGATAGAATTTTAATGTTTTCTTTAGAAATAAACATGATCAAAACACGTAAGCGGATTATTTTATTGTTGAAGTCGTCGAAGAAAAAGCCCGCTTTTAAAATAATTCATTCAATCAAAACTTTAATCGAATCATTCAAATTTATTTCTTTTCAAAATACTTACGTATATATGTACTTGTTTAATTTGTCATCAAGTCAGTAATTTAGCAATACATCTCAAAAAAACTGGAGGAAGGGTATCTATAGAGTAATTTTGATGCCCCTACTGAATTTTAAATACGTTTTTCTCAATGTAAGAAGGGTAACATTTCGCTCATCCGGAGTAATAATGTAATATCTCAAAAAAACAAATTTTTGGAAAATGACAATTGAAGAAATTCTTATATTTTGAACGTCTTTTTGGGCACAATATTTTGATAATTTCAGGTAACCAAACGAACTTTTAAAAACCTCAAAACATCTACTTTTCAAAAATATGAATGTTTTTACTCAACACTATTTTTGTTACTCCAATATTAAACTTTGAAAACCCTATTTTGAGTTATGACTTTGAGAAACCTCGTTACTACTTCACATTCCAGAACTTTCTTCCAAACATTTCCACTTTGACCATTGACCGAAAATATGTACCCCTGGGGTGGAGGGATGGATCCAAATTAAATTCAATTTTTTTTACAGTTTCAAATGAGGTATCAAAATGTTTGTTTATTGACCTCTGCAGCCCGTTTCAGACGTTATTTCGCCAAAAAAAAGAAGTACGCGAAAGAGGTGAGTGCAGGGGCTCAAAAATCTTTTGGAAAATTTCAAATTAGATATCCAGGAGAGTACGGTTTTTGACCTCTAGAATCTATTTTCGATGAAATAAATTTGGACTAAAAACCCAAGATGTCCCTGAAACATTGAAGGGCGAGGGAGGTGGACCAAAAATTAAAATTTTTCAACCTTATCAAATGAGGGTGATACTCGATTCAAAATTTCGGAAAATTTCAATTTGGATATCAATGTGTGGATATGATCTTTGACCACTGAAACTTATTTTTGACGAGGGAATTGAACAGGGTAAACTGTAAATATGAGAAGGGGAGAGCTACCAAAAATCAATATTTTTTGACATTATCGACTGTAGCATCAACATGGATATTATTTCATTTTTTTGACCTATCGAGCACATTTCTGGAGTTACATATTTTACTACAAAAAATATCAGAAGTCACTGTAATAGGTGTCAAGAGGAGGCTCAACTCAAAATTTTTAAAATTTTAGCAGGACTTCGAAAGGAACATTTTAAAACCAAACAATTTTTGGTAACCCAAAATACAATTTACACTATTGTTTAATTGTTTAGACAGTTGAGTAACCTGACAAACATTGAAGGAAGAAAAGTTGACCAGGAAAAATTGATTTTATGTAAAATTTTGAAAAATATTCACACGAATAGTTTTGATAAAATAAGTAAATTTATTGAGTCCTAACGAAGCGAGGGTGAAGATTTTTTAGTATGTACGAAAAGGCATTCGAAAAATGAAATTTCACCATTTTATCCAACATTTCAGCCATCAAGAGAGAGTCCAGACTCCAGACCCCCTTAAATCCTTCTAAATATTCCAATGATTTAACTGATTCAACGGTGGGGTGTTGAGCAGAAAAAAAACGATTTTATGAAAAATTTTGAAAAGTAACCATTATTTTGTAATAAGAAGGCAAATTATTGAGTCCAAACGAAGCGAGGGCGGACTTTTTTGAATTGGAAAAACAATTTTAATCAGCAAAAGCGTATCCCATGTTTTATAGTTTCATGGGTAGTATGGAAATGACGGAGACTTTTTTAATAAATTCTAACTTTTTCTGGGGTACCAACAGTTGTGAAAATATTACACCTGTAATGAAGACAAATATTGATGGCTGCCTGACCAATTCCACCACTTCCTGAATGTATAAGGATGGATCATCCGTCTTTTAATTGCATTTTGAAAAAGAAGGCGTAAATGACCTACAAATAATGTCATTATTCTGATATCGCAATCCATTATAAAAAATGAAAGAAGCTTAATTATATTGCATATTTGGCATTTACTGTGGAATAAACAATTGGAATACTGGCTGCCTCTTCTAACATCATACTGTCAGGTACTCTGTCAGTGATCTCTGGTATTAATTCAACCATTGTTGTAATTCCTTTGTACTTTACTATTCCCATTAAACGTTCTCCATTTTCATTTTTACCAGAAAATTCAGCACCTTGGTAACACTCTTGAATCATTGGATAACATTGAAAATTGAATCACTTTGAGGAGTAGTTATACAGGGCGTTTATAGGTCATGGAAAAATCATGGATTTTCTACCTTTTTATTGGAAAAAATTTAGACTGAGTTTTAATTTTTTTTTTTTTTGAGAAGTCAAAGAAATTCTCTAGAAAAAAACACATTTGATAGGTAATGAAAAAGTCAGAAATTAATTTCCAAAAAAATTAATCCTGTCATAATCCAGAATCTTTCACTCAGTTATCAAGTTTTTCAACGTCTGGAATCCATATTTATCGATTACTTTTGACCACTTTTTGCATTCAATAAAATCAAAACCAGACTCGGAAAGTCGATTGGCGCACCTATGTTTGGATGTTGATAAGGAAAAGGTGAAATTTCGAAAAAAAAAATATATTCATTGTGTGATGGGAGGATAAAAATGCAAAAAAAAAGTTTTTTTGAGGTACATCTAATCATGTGTCTTCGGATGTGCGATTTGAATTCGGACTAGAAACAAAACGCAAATGAACTCGATTCATAAGATATGCATGGTTCCCAAAAAATGATTGAAATAATAGAAGTGAATTCATCTCTTTTCAGAAAAATAGCTCTTCACCGCCGATGGGTCAAAAAAAATCAGCTAAAAATTTGTTCAATTTTGTATCTTCTTCGATGGTTTAATGCAAAAACTAGATTAAAATAATTCTTCTTTTTTTTTTTTACGTGAAAATACGATTTTGATACGTAAATTTTTTAGTACGTATAGGTAAATTTTATGCCGAAACAAGTTTCTATAACAATCTCGAAAAAAATATGCATGATCGTGGTAGTTAAGCTATTTCCATCGTTGATTTTTTTTTGTCCAATGACCTTCGTCAGTTTTAGCGATAGTGCAGCCAAGACATTTGACATTTGCATACTTTTTCCAAGATCAACGACTTTATCTATTTTAATAAATGAAAATTTAAAGCTTTAAACACTTTAAATTATTAAAAAACATTCAGGAAATTCGTTTCTCGCGAAATTGGCACAAAACTTCACGAATGAATAAAATTTTCCATTCATTTGAACTTCGATTTTTTTGTAAATACATGAAACAAAGCACTTACTCGTTTTCATTGATTTTAATTAAGACTCTGTAACAGTGATAATTTGATTACTCACCTGAAACAAATAAGCAAAAAAATACTCTATAAGTTATTGAAAATATGCACATAATATCACAATATTACTTTTAAAAGAATATATTGATTTTTCATACAGAATCTCTGAATTTTTTGTTCAAAAAGTATTTCGCCAAGTATGTTATCACAATGACTTTTTGAACTTCGAAAGTTTCAGAGATCTCGTTGAAATATTGCAAAAGTGGTCTAAAAGTCGTTAAAACTGTTATATGAAGTCATTTAAAATGCTGAAAAAGGTATAAGTCAAAGCTGAGTGGAGAATGTTGTAAAAGCGGTCAATAAAACATTGAAAACATTGCAAAAGTAGTCAAAAATTAGAATATTGTATTTTTAAAAGCCGGTTGAAAATTTCATTAAAATCCTTCAAAATGATGCAATTAAAAGGCATGAAAAAATCCGTGAAAAACATGATATTTTTCATGATTTTTTCCACAATTTTTTCAGCGTTTTTATAATACTTGGTTTTATGAAAATGTAGACAATATTTTCAAAATTTCCAATACTTTGACGAATTTTTTACCACTTGACATTTTGAATTATTTTTACGAAATTTTTGACAATTTTTAGAATATTTTAGACAGTTTTGACAACTTTTTCACAGCTCTTACCTTACCTCATTTTGTATGATTTTCACGAAACTTTTGAATTTTTTTTGCAACATTTCAAACATTTTTGACGATTTTTTTCATCATCTTTTCAGCACTTTCAATAACTTTAACGAAATCTTGAATAACTTTTACATTATTTCGCAACTTTTTCAGAATTTTTAAAAACTTTTATGACATTTTTGAAAATTTTTACAACGCTTTATACATTTTCGACGACGTTTTCACTACTTTTACAACATTTTTTGTGATTTCTATGAAATTGTTGACAATTTTTACAACATTTCAGACATTGACGACTCAATTTTTGAAGTTTTTCTAGTGGTATCCAAACTTGTAAAATTTCTAAATCGCTTTGAAAATCAAGATCATAAAATTATTTTGAATGGACATTTTTTTCCCGATGTTTTTCAACAAATTAACGGTCATAACTTTTAATGAGAAAAAAAGAGGCAGGTAGAAATTGCTCCATTGTAAAAATAGGATTTTTTTCGTCTAAAAAAGCTTCTAATAACAGCCTGGAAAAAGGACAAATTGAATAATAGGTAACTTTTTACACATTTTCTTTTTAAATATTTTGCTAGATATAATGTTCCTGTCAGATTACAAGCCTGGAAATGACCCAGTCCGTTAAAAAATTCTAGACGATGCTCAAAACAATTAAAATGTGGTAAAATATGCTCTAAAAATATGAAAATATCTCTTCACGAAAAAATATGGTTCATCTAACTGAAAAATTACACAAAACGTATTTCAAGAACCAACTCACTCCACCTGATCCATCTTTTTCCAACCTCTCAATTCGAATATATTTCATAACACGTAAAAAAAAGACACTCGAAAGTGATCTCGTACCAACCTCCGGTAACTCATTAACCTCTTCAATATTCATCCCACCAACTCGAACAAAATTAGGAGGCACATCGTAAGATACTTGATACGGAGGCTGGGTGTTGACAAACGTCATACTCGCATTCCTCACGATCTCAGCCAGCGGAGGAATATCGCCGAAAATCTCCCTGGCCACCTTCTCCGAAGGAATAGTAAAATAATAATGGCCGATGATCATAGATACCGCGTACACATATGTGTTATGCATCCTCTCCCAAAAATTCATCTTGGGGGACACTGCGCTGGCATAATTAGGTATAATGGCCGGATTACTTGTGACGCCGACACTGTACGCGAACCAGGGTAAAATGGTATTCGGAAAAATACTAATTATGGGTATTTGGAACTTGTACGCGAACCCAGAATACCATTCGATATGAGCAATACCGGTCAAGAATAAATCGAACCGTTGTGGCGAATTGAGCAGATCAGCTAGAGCAGGGCATCCGAGCACTTGAGCAGATTCCGGTATCAGACGTTGGAATCCCATGATTATTTCAATAACAGAAGACGTACGAAGGTTAGGATCGACTTGAGCAGAAAGTGGATTCGGCAGACAGTTTTTTATATCGATTTCGTGGTATTTCGTCGGAGGAATATTATCCGCAAACATGGTATAAACAGTTAGATTATGTCCTAGGTCGGCCAACTTGATCAGTAAAGGTTTGACAAAAAGGTAATGACTGTTGAAAGGCAGTGGAAAGAAAGCCAAAATATTCGATCCGTGAGAAAAACTCAATAAACACAAAAACACCGATACCCGTTGCATTTTTAAATACCACCAGGAGCACTTTTAGTAACACCGACGTACGCACAGGTTCATCTACATCCAGCGTTGGACGATTACTATTTGATTTGATAGTAGGTATAATTTTCGTTCGTTGATGAAACATAATTTTGGAAACGAGTAAACTCTCCTATGGTTAACTACCTGCAGATTAATGCCACTTCTCTATACTTAAAATCCCTGAGTCGTCCTTGACCTAAGGGTACACCTACCATAAAAAAAAGGACAAGAAAGACGAAGTACAGCTTAGTGATGAAACGAGTGTCTATGGATAATAAACGGGATGTGGGGAGAGACGAGATACAAGGTAAGCCGCTGTAGTTGCGTGAATCTGAACTGAAACCAGATTCGACGCATTCTTATCACCTGACTCGATCTCGGTTTCTCAAATTTTGCATTTTCATTTGATATATTTTTCGAATTCAGGTTCTTTATGCATTCAAAAAAAAAAGAAAAAAAGTGAAACTGCCTTCTCCAGGTGGATTCACATTCTTTTTAATCCAGTTCCCTCGGAAATACCCTCAATCTCTTCTCTTATTTAGATTTTTTTCTTTCAAATCTGCGATTGTTTTCGATTACTTCTGCTCTCATCACCCCCCCCCCCTCCTTCCTTGAAGGACTGTATGGCTATGCTGCTATTGTTAGATACACGAAATTCATTATTGATTAAAAAGTTATTGGAATGATCTTGATAAAAATCAAAATTTTCCAATCATCGATGATGAAAATCAATTTCCTACAAAAGCAGAATTTGATCACACTGCAATGAAAATTTTTCAATTTTTCTAATCAACATTTTTTCCAGCGCCAATAAGGGGACCTTCAGGTCCGGTTTTGGTAACAGACGGAGGGTTTATTCAAAATTTACCCAACTTTAAGCAGCCTCAACTCCGTCTCTCTTTTAAGCTAGAGGTCTAAAATTTTCTATGATACATCTTCAATCCAAAATGAACCACTCCAATCCGGGAATGATTTTTTGCTCACTCCACCCAAATGAATATATCTTATGACAGGGGGTTTGGAAAATTTTTGCGTGACGTTTGTTGGAAACGTGGTAGACATTATTGAAATTGCTTTGAAAATCATTATTAACATTTTTTAATTTTGAAACATGAAAAAATTCATCAAAAAAATCATGAAAATCGTAATTTTGAAAATTTTCACAAAAAATCACGAAATCTGTGAAAAATCTCGTAAAAACAGCTACGATTTTCACACCTTTTTTCAAAATTTTCATGACCGATTTTCATAAAAATTTGTGAATACTGCGACATTTTTTGTGGTATTTCAACTGCTTTCACAACATTTTGACATAGATATGTCTTATGTCTGAGGTCAATCCTAAAATATTGTCCATTTTTCGTGTCCGTAAAAACCGTTACGAAATTCCTTGACGATGAGTTTTAGACATTTTGTCAAACTTTTTTGGACTTGGAAAAATTTTCAGATTTCCATTGACTTTTTGAACTTGGAAAATTTCAGAAATAACGCTGATTTTTAGACATTTT
>FIZU01019271.1:0-12133 GCA_900064475.1 Pseudococcus longispinus | reverse complement strand
ATAAATGCAATTGAAAATTTTACGTAAATGCGCCTGCGATTTTATGACTATGCAAATTATTTAGCGTGCATCGGTACCTTAAGTATCTAAAAAAGTTTTTTTTTTCAATATTCTTGCCATTATTTCATTCATGCCTGCATTATTTTTATTGCTCAATCTTCATAAATTATGCGGTTCTTAATTCATTCTTGAATCAATTAAGTCCAGCCAACCTTACTTCACTTACTCTCATTCCAGCAAAATCAATCGACTAGCTAATCGAAGTACCTACATAAACGAGAGAATCTCACTCATTTAATATTTAACCAACTGTGCTACCCAGAAAGCACTATAAACCCTCTTGTGTACTAATACACAACCGCAATCAGTATAATTTCCTTTAAAAATTAAGACGCGGTTGTTATTTGTTTAGAGCACGTATTCGCGCATTTAGAATTCGACCAAATGACATCAAAATATAGGACAGATGAGGATCTAATTTCGCAAACGTTTTAAGAAAAACGTACTGTTAAATAAAAATACAATCATTAAAAACATTTCCAATGTAACAACAAGCAACATGCAACAATAATATAAAGTAAAGCTTAAAAACATCGGGAGTAATGTTCTCTCCATTCATTTCCAAATGTTAGTTTTACAAGTTCCTTTTTATATACGGAAAGTTCCGACAGCATGAGAACAGTTTATCATGAACCACGAGCCATCTTTAAGTGTTAGATGAGGAAATTATAAAAGGTAAATATCATTTTTATAAAAACGTCAAAAAATGTAGAGAAAAAATTCATTTTATGAAAAATGACTGCAATCTAAATGAAAGTTATAACTGGTACAGTTACGTTATAAATGAAGATAAATAATAGTATCTCATGTTTGGTAAAAGTTAACAGTAAAAAGAGTTTCTCAAATATGGTGTTAAAAATGAATTTAACACTCTCATATAGTTTAGGTACAAATTCAGCGTGGAGTTCTTGGTGAAAAGTAGAGCTTTTCAAATGTGGGTAGCTGCAAATTTTGGAAATTGAAGATACCTATATAAGCAACCAAATGAATATAAGTATGATACGTATCGTAGTTCTATTAATTTTTGTGCGTTAAATAAAAGATTCGTGATTATAATGAACGTTGAAAATTTATATTTAAATCAGATTATGGAAATATAAAATTACATCACAATTAAGTGTAAAATATGAATCCTGAGGAATAAGTCGGACTTTTTTCTTGAGAATATCATTTCCAGAAATCCAAATTCAGGCAAAACTGAAAACATGAAAGAAAAAAAGAAATTAAATCCAGTCCTTTTGAGAAATTCCTAAAATTCATTCTTAGAATTCAGGCATTCATGAGAGTGACTGAAATCGAAGAGTTTTCGAAGATTAATTCTCAGTCATTTTGAAAAATGACTGAACTCCTTTGAATTTTTCTCATATTATTATAATACCTTCTATTTTATGAAAATGTCAAAAAAAATTTATAATTTCAACTCATCGATACCAAAATTCTTAATTCAATAAATCTCGTATAAAACTTATTAAAGCGTTTCATACTTTTTGAATTTCATGCATGCTTTCATTATTGATCTCTAAGGCTACTAGAGCTCAATTTAATTGGACTATTTTCTTCACAATACCACATAGTATGTTAGAAATCCTACACTATTATTTCAATAAATGTTAATGTTATTTTGAAAAGGCGGAAGTTTCGATAACCTCAAAAACTTGTAATAGTTGCGTGCTTCCCAAAAAACAGATTCACCGCAATACGCGCTTATAATCTCTATGCTGTTTACTTTTCAAGCCACAACAATGGTTGCAAACCATTTTTCATGTGCTGATGCCAGAGAGTTAATATTATGTTGTCAATTGAGTATACTACGCAGTTATGATAATTTTCCGTAATACTTTCAAGGTCAAGATAAGGAAAAAATTGAATGACATGTTTGATGGTTGAATAGAAAAAGCAACGTGATAACATTACAAAACTTCAGCCATCATTTGCAGGTAGTTAGTTTCTTTTGCCTTTTTCTCTCCGCCTATTCGCTTGTTTAAGGAAAATTTTTTCCTATAACAAAACCACCGACACAAATGGATGATTATTTCTCTACACGAGCACATGTTTACGATATGTCTAGAAAATAACTCTTAACAAAGATGTTTTGCGATAAGGTTTTAATGTAGCGAATTGTGCGGTATATAAGATGAAAAATGTCCTATAAATTTTATTCCACCAACGTACACATTTCAAAAATGAGTTAGTAACTTGGTCTAAGTGAATTGTACTTCTCCAAGTATTTTTCCAAACCAATAATGCCTACTTATTTACTGCAAATGAAATGAAACCAAGGTACCTTTACTGAACTTTCTACATAAAATTTTTTCCAGCTCAATTTTTATCGATTAATAAAAGTCAATACCTATGGGTACGTATGCCTGAAAGTCTTTTATGTACCTGCCTATTTCTTATATTTCAGTTTATTTTTGTATCGTTTTCCTTTTTTTTTTCTTCGAAATTTTATATTTCGTAAGCCAAACACATAAATATAAAAATAATGTTTTCCATTCTGATTACCAAGAGTGGCATTTTGATATGAAATATTGAAGGAATGATCGAAACAAGTTTGAAAACCACTAAAAATCCGAATTTGTTTCATCCAGAAACAGTTATCAAACCTTGACTTCCAATTTAGCCATAATTATCTTCAGGTCATGTAAGCTTTTCTTCGTGTTAACTCAACTATCCTAAATGGTCTAATCTATGAAATAAAGGGGTAGATAGATACATATAATAAACAGGCCTTGGCGGTGGAACTTTAATTTACCGTAAGCAGTAAATTTTGGTAGGAGAGTGGCTCAGCTGTGGTTTTTATTTCTTTCTTGTCCAGTAGGTACCTTCAAATTCAATTCAATTCTTTATTCATTTCATGTAATTGGTGGCATCATTTCCAACACTCTGTCCTTGTAGTATAGTCGCAAAGGCAAAAAAAATAGTGTTTGGGTGATTATTTTGTTAAAAACAACTGTATGACCAAATCTTAATCTAGAATCCATAAAGAAAAAAATTGGCTGGTATTTCATTTTTTTAGGGCTCCCCTTTTTTTGAGGGAACTCCTCTTTCCTTCAGAGCTCTTTATCTCTGTTCCTGAGGCCAATATTGAAAAATTTTTCAAACAAAATTTGTAGATTGACACCCTTGGAATAATTTTGTTTCTTACAAAATTTTTGATTGGACCCTTCCCTCCACTCAAATTTTGCATAATTTGTATGAAAATCATTGAATAATTTTCACACGTATTACGCTTTATTGGAGGGGAGGGAGGAGTCCAATCAAAATTTTTTCAACAACCAAAATGATCCCAAGGATGTCAATGTACAACTTTTTGTTGAAAAAATTTCCAATTGGTGCCTTGGGCATAAAAAAAGAGAGATTTTTCGGAAAGGGGACAAACCCTCGAAAAATGCGAGAATTAAAAAATGACATCTCTGCTCAGTGTTTTATTAAATTGTCTGGTCAAAGTACAATCAAATCGACTGTTTACAGAATCTATTTTTTCCTTCTTTTCAGTGCTGCAAAAAGTTGCATTGGGATAACTGCGAGCAGTACGATTCAAGTTGAAGTTGAAGGTTGATTTTCATACATATGATTTTTAGACATTTTATCAGGCATACTTTACATAAAAAGTAAAAGCATAATGTTTCATACGTAGAATGGAAACAGAATCAAAAGGGGGAATCCTAGGGTGGTGCGTTCCTGGCAAGGCCCAAAGGACTGAGTTTTTTGTGACTGTGCTATTTCTTGGAGCACATAGTTCCTTCGTTATGCAATATTCCTACCTAACTGGAATTAATGATATTCAAAACAAAATTCTTTAACAGCAGCAATATTTTTAAACCAGTACCAAAAATGTTACCACGTTTAAGCCTCCATACACAAAACTGAAAAACCACCGTACGAAATTTCTCTCATACTGCGAATTGATTCGCGAAAAACATACCAGAGTAAAAATAAACTCCGCGTCGTATTCGAGAGAATTCAGATACCAAGTAAAAAATGTGGGTAGGTAAACGTGGGTAAAAATGTACGGTATTTCGTCGATAAAGCAACACTATACATAGAATAAATCTGCTTTCGAATAGTCGTTTTATTGATGCTGATCTTATAAGAGAACATCTTGTAAGAGTTTACTTTGCAAAAGAATCCTTAGGTTTATTTTGGTAAATTACGACATAATCGAGATTGTTTTTTTCCTTCTTCTTTTCAAGGTGCCAGGGCTGTAAGGACGCAGAGACGTAGTTTAGTTTATTTTTTAATCTCATGTGACAGCAGCACGTACCTATATAGAATGTGTATCGGAAAGTGGATGTATAAAAAACCCCTTTAGTCGTTAAAAGGTTATCAATTATAGTCAATAATAAATGTTTACCTCAATGTACGAAATGTCTTTTAACGTTCTAAACATTTCTGTTTAAGGTTCGGCGGTATATACGTATGTAGGGTGCTTTAACCATCTTTTCAATACCTTACATTTACTCCGGTTCAACGGTTCGTTTACTAAATCACGCAGTGCTGACGCGTTATAAAAATGATAAGAATAGCTGCGAGCATTCCCTTTTTTCAATAGCGAACTACCAAGCAATTACTTTTCTACTTTTACCAAGTGCGTATTTCTATACGAAAAAAAATAAAATTCCTCCTAAATAAATGAAATCGTCGAGTTAACGCAACAATAGTGCTCACACGAGGTTAAAAAAATTTCACTTTTCAAATTATACGAGAGCATTTGATGGGATTAAAAATACCGCCTATTTCAATCGGTCTACATCGAAAATATTTTTCGCGCGAACGTTTATGAAAATTGCTATCAATTTTAAATCGAGTTTAAATTTAATCTACCCCCTTCCCCTGGTATGATCAACAATGGAGAACCTACCTATCGGACATAGGTATATCTATTCGTTCAATCAATGTCAAATAAGCATTACAATTCGTTCGAATTGTCAACAGAGTTGAATCCTTTGCGGCTCCATCAGCCTATAAATGTCACCAGGGGAAAAAAAAGGCTTTCTTAATTACGAAATTGTTTAGTTCAGTGTAAGGTATTCGGCTTAAAGGAAGGCATTGATTCATCGGACGTTAAATTTGTCTTCTCTTTAAGGACGTGTAGGTATATCATGCGTAGAAAAATAGCAGGTATTTGAAAACGCGTACGTTACAAAGGGAACTCGATGTAAGAAAATATTTGGCAACAAGTTTTAAACTTGTTAAGTTTTGAGGCGTATTGTTTCATAAATTGCCTCTAATAAATTATAGCGACTGGACGTTTCAGATGTAATTTGCGTTTTGTTGCAAAACTTAGTAAATTCTCTTAGCGTTGCTTACTTAAACATGGTAAAAGGGTAATATAAATCATAAGAAAGTTCACGCGCTAAGAGAAACTTAATTAATTCTCATTTATATGGAAAAAATATTAACAAAAGTATGAATTCATTTAGACGGATTGTAATGCTAGTTTTTGACGAGATCCAAATAGCTATACTATATCTTCCTTGTATACGTATTATGTGATTGCTTATACCTATATCATCATAGGTACGTACAAACGTATACGAATGTAACTTTTTTCCATATCTCCTACCCTTAAATTGTGCTATAGGTATACTCCTCGAGTGAGCGAAATTTATTACGCAATCATTCATATATTTGAGACCTTTCAACAGTTTCCTGTACAGTTGTATTCATTATAGTCAGCTATATTTCATTTCTGCATCGAATCCCCAAACCTAGTGCGTATACATACATGCGATTCGTCCTTATACGTTTACGCGTGTTGTCTCCGATGTACGAGGATATATAAAAAAAAAAATTCCAAACTTGTTAAATAGGGATCTAAACATCGAGCGAGGGTTTATACTTATACGTTTCCGAGTATAGTCGTATATTTTTTTCAAAACTTCAATGCTAAGAGCTTTTTCTTGCTTTTGAAATTACTATATCGAATGTTGGTATTTTTTTGTCGCAGGTAAGCGTATACATTTATTGCATGTTGTGGAGGAAAAATATGTTAACATGTGTACAATGGAGCTGTTCCGATGGATGTTCAATGCAAATAATCTACGAAGAAAGAAAATAGCGAATAAAAATATTTGGTGGTTAATGAACAGGTAGTGCACAACTTACATTGACCATGCAAGATTTTTACCATTTTACCACATTTTCAAAAATTACAAAAATTAGTTATGAAAATATTAAAAGGTGATTTTCGTCTCGTCTTCTACCTCTCGTCTAAAAATAAGAAGTTTCTTAGTCAAAATTATGTACCAAAAAAAATCAGAAAAAATGTGTTCAGGAGAGGGTCGTTGTTCCTCAGTGATTCAATAATGATTAATTTCTTTTCAAGTATCTACGTAATAAAGATGCAACCATAATCATCATACAAAAAACATAGAAAATTGAAAATATTTCAAAATAAAGTAGGTAGGTTCAGTAAGTGCGAAGTATTTTTCAGAAACTCTCTTTTTTCTCTCTTGATTTATAAGTAATAGATAAGAAAGTCTTTAATTGGATGAAAATTTCACCCTTCCGCAGTCTTCAAACTCTATTGATCTTAAAAATTGAGTCAGAACAGCTTTATTGTCTTTTTTAAAGGTTCCAGCGTTTAATCGATATGCAATTAATTATGATTAGAGCCCGGATTTTTCGGCACTAAAAACCATTGAATTCGGCATTAAAATCTGTATATTCGGTATTATTCGGCAAAAACGAAAAAAAGTGTTTTATCCAAACAAAAATGGCTTATTCTACAAAAACTGCACATTGTGATGCATGCATCACTAAGTGCTTTTCCTCATGTTCCTATTTGAAGGTCATTCTACTGTCTACTAAAAAGCACCTTAAAATTGAAGAAGGAGCGTTCCACTTCCACCAAGACGAGGGGGACGTGAGTGTTCGCGTTCAAAAAAAGTGAGCTCATGTCGAAAGAAAGGAAAATCATCAAAAAATGAATTGTTTTACGTGCATTTTCGAGACAAAAAGGACATTTTACGGGAAAATGAGCGATTTTTGCATTTTTTGCATTATTCGGCATTTACCTCTATTTTCGGCATTATTCGGCAAAATAAAAATTGTTTCCGAAGCTCCCCAAGCTATGAAACGAACTTCTATTTGATTTCCAGTCATTCGCCCCTAATCAAAATGATTCGGCAAATGCCGAGGAATCTGGGCTCTAATTAAGATTTAGGCAAAATGTAAGTTTTCAGGCAAATTGTTTGGATAGGTGCAACCAAATTCTGTCACGAAGTGAGAAAAATTTGAGACAAAAGTTTTCCGGAAGAATAGAAGGAAAATTGGAATTTGATTATGTTCGGGATAATGGATGAGAGGAGGGAGTAAATGGGGCAGTTTGTCTTTTCCTTAATATAATAAAATTTTTGTCGAAAAACCCGCAAAATTGATGGTCTTTTTTTATAGAATTTGGAAAATTTGAATTTGAAGACTGAAAATCAGAAAAAATTCTATATGAGTACTGCATTTTCAAGTTGCTTTCTCTTCCCTCTAATAATGCCAATTCTAATTTTACTTCTTCCTTTCATTTTTTCATCTCTGTATCACTATGCATGAGTTTAATAACTGAGGATCCCAAAAATAGCACTCTTCGGCCCTCCTGGTCAACTGTCTACTTCATAAACTTAAAAAATCGTTTGAAATCTGCAGAATTTTTCAAGTTCAGAAAGTCTAAAATGGGCTGACAAAATGTCAGAAAGTCAGTGCGGTCTCTGAAATTTTATAAGTCCAAGAAGTCTGCCTGAAAAAATGTCGGAAAGTTGGTGTGATTTCCAAAATTTTTCAAGTCCAAGAAAGTCTGACAAAATAAGTGATGGAATTTTGTGGGTTTTTTGCAGGTTTGATAACTTTTGTTTGTATGTTGAGATATTCCTCAGAAGGCAGAACCAGGTCCAGTTTTAGGATTTTTTCTTTGAGGATGATATTAGTTATTCATGACAATATATTTGTATTTTCGATTGGTTTTCAATCAAAAGATATGATTTTACTGGAATTTTTTCTGACTTTCCGACTTTACAGTTCACATGCAATATTCTTTCTATGATTAACTACAATTTATTAATTTTTTAAATCATTTTTTGGTCAAATATGAATCTAGTTACATGGTTTTCATTATTCGTGATTTTTTAAAGTGAAAAAATCGATGACTTTAAATTATTTTTTATGAGATGATTTTCATGAATTCTGAAAATTATTTTATAATTTTATCCATCTCTGCTCAATTGGAAAATTTCCCTGATTTCCCAAGAAAGGAGGTGAACATTTTTGTAAGTTTTTCGATTCGATCTTAATGCATTATGCTTATCAGCAGATTTTTCATTAAAATGTACTTTTTTGGTCTTGATGGAGAAGTGGAGGGGGGCTGATTCTACTTACAATCAACTCCCCTTCCATAAAAAATCGGTTTCGCTTTAGACTCGTTCGAAACCATTTTGTTGAAACTGATATTATACCTGCTCGTAAGTCAAAATATAAATGAAAAAGTGAAATGTCGTATCAATCTGTACTAGGTCCTTAGTCTATTATCAATTTTTGGCATAAATTCATGTGGAATTGAGTTCAGAATGTCAAAGGTATAAAGTGAAATTAAAAGATACATTTCTATATATTTGAAATAAAAATTTACAAAACTCATCAAACTTTGGGAAAAATTGCACATTTGAGCCTAAAAAAAAAAATTCTGGGATTTTTCTCTTTTTTGACGTGTTTGAATGGAATGAATTTCCTTCATTCTTTCTCCTTCTGTCGCTATTCAATTTTTTATAAAATTTTTAGAATTTTCATTTTTTAGACAACATTGTATAAATTCAGAGCATGAAGTATTTGTAGAAGAAAATGGATAGTTTTCCTACAAGTACATATTATTTGCCTAAAAAAGTACAAATTCTACAAAAAGAAAAAACTTCTCAATTAGAGTGAACATAGCAATAAAAAAAGTAATTTTTCGTCTTGATAAATCTTCATCGCATTCTTAAATTTTATTACATTTTGTAAAATATCGTTTCCCTCGAAATAAGGCACCAGCAAGATAAAAAACTAGGCTGTTGAGTGCTGATTAATTAACCAGTGTAAAAATTTATCAATATTTCATTAAGTTATTGAAATTCAAAATGAAGTTTGTGTATATAACCTTTCGTTTGGAAAAGCCATATACACATAGAGAAGTCACATATTTGAAATTCTGCAATACTACAAAACATATTGTACTGATATTCGCTCATAGAACGTATTATATCTACACGCGGCTCGTTATCGAAACCGAAACATTTTGTAAAAAGCCATCAACCGGGTGGAAAATTTTCTGATTCGGTGAACTCGTTACAACGTCGCGTCGGCCCTTCGACAAAGGAATAATTAACTAATAATAAAAAATTTCTGCTTCTTTGTCGCTTATTATAGCCGCCAGGCCATCGACGATCGATGTATTTCTAATTATCTATCTTTTGTGTCATAATTAAAATAATTTTTAAATGGAAGGGGAGGTAAGTAAGTCGATAAAAAAGCCGAATTTTGCTTCTTTTTTTTTCTGAAATGTAGAGAAAAGGGACTGCTTCGGTTTGAATATAGTTTCTATATTTTTTTCTGGTAGCCATCGCGTAAAAAGATGACAAGCGGTTTTCATAATGAAACGTAAGGTTGACATGGCACTTGGAAATTTTCAATTTATTTCTGGTAGATAGGTGGGTATTATTTACGTTGCAAAACAAAAATTGTGTGACAAATGAGATGAAATTCTTTGCAACATGGTCCGGGTCGAATTTACGAATTAAATTAAAATAATGAAATCGCTTCGGCGCTGGCAGACGTATATAAAAGGTACTTGTTTGTAAAGAGTGATAGATCTAGTTATTTGTCGAGCCACGATGTGCGGATGCGGACTGCACGAGGGACCGTGTTTCACGAAAATGCTCACTTCTACTACGGTAATTTCATTATCGTCGATTTTCCTCTTTGCTACACGATAGCCTTCATTAATCTTATCGCACGTTTAAAAATGTACAGCCGATTGCCGATGAGAACATTTGTCAAGTTATTTTCTGCAGATACGCGTGTAAAAAGTAAAGATTTTTTATGCTAAAAGCTAATAAAAAAAAGCGAAACGCTAATGTAAGTACTCGACGACAATGAGAATATATAGCGAAGCCCGAAAAAAAAGCACGTGATTTAAATTTCATGGCTGCCCAAAGGACACCCTCGCTACAACAATGTTTTCTTTGTTCGGTACCGGAGTTGGAGTTTTTTTTTCATACCAGGTTTTCAAGTGTACTTTCCGACATTTGTTCATCGCGTTTTCAATTTTCCTTCGCATGTTGAACACGCTCTTATGTAAACGCGTTGCAATCCTTTTATTCAAATTAAAAATTAAATTCAACCTTGAATAAATATTATGACGATTCTCTATTCGTAAACGTTCCCCTCACACAGACGAGACTGGAACGTATCGATGGGAAACTCGACCAATAGATAAAAGATTGGTTTTATTTTCGTGGTCATTTAATGAGAAACTGCGGCCTGGTATGAATTACCAACCGCCAATACGAGTACAGTACACAGAACATCTTGGCAAAGAAAATTTTCCGCAATGTATCAAAAAGGCATTCTTCGTTTAATAACCTCATATACCCATAAACGCTTCGGCTATCACTTTTGAAGTGTAAATTTCACCGCTTTTTTAATTTACTGCCTCGCGTCGGAGCGGACTCTAGAGTCTACGTAGGGAACAGATGTGCTGTGCAAAGGCGTTTTCTAGCTGTACTGTCTTAGATTGAAAATTTTAAACGCTTTTATTTCATTTTCTAAAGCCTTTTACGTTCCAGTTCCAGTCTTAAATCACCGAGGTAAATGTACACTCGTCGTGCAATTACGAATAACTCGGCATGGAAAGGTGTAACGTGGGTGAGCACGATTTGGAATCTGGGGATTAAATAGTTCCCCTTTTTATAGAAATTCTTGATTTTATTTGCTGTTTTTATGGCTTGAAATTTTATCTGTGTTTTAGGGTTTCGAGATCTGGGGGGGGGGGGGGGGGGTGTTCTCGTCTTCCATATTGGGCATTTGAACTTTTATTTGTGTTTTTGAGAATTTTTATACCAATTTTTTGTCTTTGAAGTTGCTTTTTTTTTGAATGCATGAATTTTTTAATTTGCCTAATACATCAGTCGTTTTCCCATCCATTAAATCAAAGAAAAACATAGATTTTTCTACGAATTTTCACACATTTATATGTACTTTTTATTTAATGACCAATGCAGTAGGTATACGTTACATATTCAAAAAATCAAAATCTGTAGTTTCAAGTTCATAATTTGGAACGCAGTATTTTCTGTGGTGTAGCCAATTCAAACATAATAGCTGCGGGTGCAATAGAGCTTATTATAAGTGCCGGCAGCGCATATTGTTTGAGCACATATAATTATGTAACTCAGTTGTAAAATAGGTACAAGTGCATATTATTATTCCATAAACATAGCACAATCTTCATTCTCGTTTACTAGTGGAACAAGAGCTTTGAAAATGGATCAACTTTAGGTCTATACTATACACGTTCAGTTCTTTCAGTTCACCTTTGAATAAATCCAAGGTCTGATCTCCATGAATGATGAAAGATGAACTCTCGCTGACAATACCACTGGCTTTGCAGGTCTTCTTTTTGAAGCGTTCAAAGTCTTCTGCTATTTGACTGGTCTGGAGGAACAAGGACTTCATCTTCATGCATTTTAGAATTTCTTCAAATTTTTCTTTGTCGGCAAGATTATAAAAAAAGCAATACCACGTGTCTGTTTTTTTACGAATTCGAAGATGGTGTTGGGCAAAATTGATTATTTTAAAATAATCGAATAATCGATTATAATCGACCTACATAAATATACCTAATGTAAAACTGTGCAAATAAGCAATTTGTTCTGCCAAACACGAAAATTCAACCAAATTTAAAGGTAAAACCGCCTAATTCACATTGAGTAATACAATTTAACAGATTCAAAAGTGTCTAAAATGGGGAGGGGGGACTAGAAGACAATTTGATCATTTTTCATTTCAACTTTAAAATTAAAATTTTGAAATTTCATTAATTTTTTGA
>FIZU01019270.1:0-53756 GCA_900064475.1 Pseudococcus longispinus | reverse complement strand
CCCAGGGGTGGAGCCCAAGGATTCCACCAAAGCTCAAAAATCATCTTTTACTATAACAAATCGGAAGCCATGAAAAAAATTTTGAATTTCGACCAGAGGCCGATTGACCCCCTTACCATACCAGAGCCTTTTTGTCCTCGCTTCGCTCAGAATGAATAGGCACATTCGGTTATTTTAGCAAAATGATGAATATTCTTTCAAATTTTTTTATGAATAAGCCCCCCCATTTTTCGCCAAACCTGCCACCCTCTGGAATCAATTGAATCAGTGGTGTAGGGGGTTTTCAATGAGTGTGAACTCCCTTGACGACTGGGATGCTGGAAAAAATGATGAAATTTCAGTTTTTAAATCCCTTTTTTTGCAAAAAAATGTCACCCTGCCTTTGCTCGAGCTGAATAGTTTATAATTAGGTATCCTTTTTGATTCAATTCGGCTTAAGATGTTCCAAGTAGAGTTAGAAATTTTCAGTAGCTTTAGTTCGCATTTTCAGTGATGTCCACCCCCCCCCCCTCCCCGGTAAGATTTTTCATCGATTGTTTGAGACAGTTTTCAAAAAATTTTGAGCACTATATAGGAAAATTCCAAGTTGCTACGCTTGAAAATAACCTCAGGAACTGACTCGATAGGTCAAAAAACATACATTTCGCTACCTCATTCAACGATATCGAAAACTTCTGCTTTTTGCTCTGCCCCCCTGCCTCCTCCATCTATCTGGGATATCTCCGGGTTTCAGTCCAAATTTATTCCATTAGAAATGGATTTCACAGGTCAAACACCCTACCTACGCATCGATCTCCAACTTGAAATTTTCCAAGATTTTGAATCTAGCTCCATCCTCACCCACTCGGGGTACATCTTGGTTTTTTGGTGAAATAATACCAGAAACGGACTGCAGATGTTAAACAGCATTTTTATTACAGTAGTTAGGTAATAGGTATTGCCAAAGACCAAAGAGGATGAATTTTTCTACAATATACGAACTGATAGTAAAAATAACCTTGAATTATGTTTAAGTAGGTAAATAAAATTTCATGTTTTTATCTAAGTTCACATTTGTATCTAAAATCATCGGTAATTGGGAAACTTCCTCATAAATTTCCTACACTTTTCTAAAATTTATCAGAATACCTTGCTCTGAAGTCAAATTTCAACTTATTAATTGGTTTTAAAAAACATTTATCGTTGCTAAACAAAAATAACGCATACTTGAGTCTTTGACTGAAATTAGAAGAAATCTGTGCTGTGAAGTAGTTCGCGTTACGTTGAAATTACAAGTACCTAACCCTTGTGCTAAATCTATTTCAAATTGTGATCATGTTCGTTCGATCAGTAATCATCATATTGGTGGCTGGAGTTATGCATCAGTGCAGTACATCCATTTACGATGACGGTTATAAAGTTGGACTTTTTCGGATCCTGAACCGTGTAGCTGGAAGTGAAATATTCGTTACGTACGCATCTCATACTGTCATGCATAATAAAACATTTACAATGATTTCGTTCGCAACCAATATAACGCTCGCACCTAATGGTTTGTCTGACATTCATTATTTCCCCTATAAAACTGGAATATACGCATACTTCGACTATTGGTTCATCTCCGTAATTATCAATGGACGGGAACATCGGGCTAAGATCAACTTTTATTGCAATATTTCTGAAGAGGACGATGTTGAAAACGGGGCAACTCTGTTAGTCGTGGAAAGTGATATGTTTGAAAGTTATGCATTTGAAGTTATACCGCCGAGATCTTCGTCCTGTTCGACTGTATTATAAATAGTTCAATAGTTCCGTATTATGTAGGTATAGTTTGTGAGTTAGTACCTAGTTAATATACGTTAGCATTTTTCATAGGTTGATTCATTTCTTCCAATTCGAGCTCCCATAAAAAAATATCAACAATTATTAACTTATCAGGCAATACAATCAGCTTTAGAATTTTATTAGAAAATCAAACAGGAAATTTTGAAATCCGGCATTGATTTTGAGAAAAGTTTTATTTTAAAGGTAAGTGTTATTATCAATTTTTTTCCACCCCCCCCTCCGATTATCCCTCTGAGACACTTTGCGATTTTAGCACAAATTTCTTCATCGGAAATTAATTTTAGAGATCAAAAATCGGACCCATACAATTAGTGATTTTCAAATTGAAATTTTACAGAATGTTGAGTCGACCGCCAGTCCCCCACCCCACTCCTTGGGATGCCTATTACCTTTTTTTGGTAAAATAACCTCAGAAACAGACTCAATAGGTCAAAAAACATACATTTCGCTTCCTCAGTCAATAATATCGAAAACTTCTGCTTTTTGATCCGCCCTCCATACTCCCCTGCCCCCACCCTATCCATCTTTCTGGCGAATCTCCGGATTTTAGTTCAAATATACTACATCGGAATTCAATTCCAATGGTCAAAAACCTCTACCCACGCAATGATATCCAACTTGAAATTTTCTAAAATTTTGATTCGAGCCTCGACCCCTTCCCCTTGTTGAGCCCTTACTTTTTTTGGTGAAATAACATCAGAAACGGACTCCAGAAATCAAAAAACATACATTTTCGTACCTCACATAATAGGGTAAAAAATTGGAATTTGAGATCCTCCCCCCCCCCCCTCCTCCCCCGAGGCATATTTTTGGTCAATGGTCAGAATAACCCCAGAAGCGGATTCAGGGATCCCAAAAACCGGTTGGAAAAAAGTATTGG
This sequence comes from Pseudococcus longispinus, assembly GCA_900064475.1. NCBI lineage: Eukaryota > Metazoa > Arthropoda > Insecta > Hemiptera > Pseudococcidae > Pseudococcus > Pseudococcus longispinus. The sequence continues at coordinate 51,052 of FIZU01019270.1, read as the reverse complement.
AATAAGAATTTTGTAACTCCAAACAGAGAACATTTTAGTTAAAATGTCAAATTCAAAAAAATTGGATTTTCAAAGTTGAATAATGTAGAAACAAAAATAGTTTTGAGCAAAAACATTCGTATCCTAGGAAAGCAGAGGCTTTGAGGGTTTCAAGAATGTGTTCGATCACCTGTAATGATCAAAAGATTGTACTCAAAAAAGACGTTCGAGTTATAAAAATGCCTTCAATTGCCATTTTCTAAAAGTTCCCTTTTCTGAGATATGACATTGATACCCCGCATGCGCAATATGTAAAAAATCAGAGATGTGTTCATATATCACATTTTGAAAAATGATAAAAATCTTTCAAATATGAAAATATTTTACTACCTATTTGTCAATTTTATAAAAAGTCAAGAAATTTCAAGGAATAAGTATTAAAAATTGTTGAAAAATTATTTCAAAATGTACGGTAATTACGGTATTACGTATTGCTTGATATTACCTTGTAAGAAATACAATAAACATTCATTATTCGGCAAACGATGTGACTTACTTACATTGGCGACGAGGAAAATTAATTAATGTTTTTAATTATTAATTTCTCTTAGTTTAAACATTGTTAGATGTTATTTTGCCCTTCTATTCGCATACAAGTTCGCGTTCGTAACTTCAGTATGTTACAGACATTTTATCACGTATAATCTGCATACTACTCCAACTCGTGATGTCAGCAGGCAAAGCACAACGTGATCGCATCGCGAATTTCAAATTTGATGCTTTTAAGCCAAGTTCGGAGGATTGGCGATACTATATACAACGTTTCAATCTCGAATTGCAACTTCTACACTTAGACACAGACACATGTAAAGACGAAATACGCAACCTATTGTTGAAAAGCATAGGACCGGAACTATACAGGTTGGTTAGTGATCATTTTGATCCAATTTCTCCCTTAAATAAGACATTCGAAGACATCGTACAGGTTTTAAACAACCACTTCAGACCTACGAGCAACTATCTCGCCGAACGAGTTAAGTTTGCCAACATCACAAAACACGATGGTCATACAATATCGCAGTTCGTAGCTGAATTGCGATCAGCGGCCATATGCTGTAAATTCGGAGCCAATCTCGACGAAAGGCTCAGAGATCAGTTTCTTGTTGGAATAAAAAACCGGTCTATGCAAGAAGAACTATTCGCTAAACACCCAGACGTAACAGCTACACTTGGAGATGTCGTTCAATCTGCACTCGTAATCGAAGGACGCTCAGCTTTATCTCAGACAATTCGTTCAGACAATAATGAAATACACAAAGTCTCGAAAAAAATCTTTAAAAAGAAGACCGATGCCGCTCAAAATGTCATCACTACTATCGATGCTGCCAAAAAGTGTATTTATTGTGGCCGTGATCGTCATCAGAAAGATCAAAAGTGTCCAGCGATAAATGCCACTTGTCGTACATGTAACAAGCCAGGACATTGGCAACAATGTTGCATAAGCTCCGGTAAAGTGAAACTGCTCAATTTTACGCCTGCTAAAAAGAAACAAACATCGAAACCAGACACCAATACTCAAACTAACAACGCGGTATATCATACACTCTACTCTTCGTATTCAACCGAAGATAACGTTACCAAAGTTACGGTAAACGTTCTTATCAATGATTTCCCAGTGACAATGGAATACGACAGTGCAGCTGCCCGTTCAACCATAAGTAGTTCGCATTGGACTTCATTAGGCAAGCCAGATTTGAATCCGACTGTATCATTATCTGGTTATACTCATATTCCATTGAAGACACTCGGCGAAATCGCAGTTAACGTTCAGGTTGGTGATAAACAGCAAAAGTTGACTGTTATTATTATGGAGGATGCGAATGCGTCACCATTATTTGGTTTAGATTGGATGTACGCTCTAGACATGCTACCAAACAACGAATATATAAATCTACATGCGTTAACAACTAACCCTAATGCTACAAACCAAGAAATAGTCGATCAAATCTGGAAAGATTTTCCTGTTTTATTTTCCGATGAAATCGGCTGTGTCAAAAACTATCAAGCTGCAATCCATATCCAAGACGGTGCAATACCTAAACTAATGAGAGCTCGACCGGTACCTTATGCGCAACTCCCCGAAGTAAACGAAGAGCTCGACCGTATGATCGCAGATGGAGTTTTAGAACCAGTTCCGTTAGACGCTCTTATCGAATGGGCTTCCCCAATCGTCATTACAGAGCGTAAGAATGGTCGTATTCGTATAGTTGGTGACTTCAAAGAAACCATTAATCCGTACATTATCTTTCAACCTCACCCTTTGCCTACATTCGAAGAAGCAGCAACAAAACTGTCCGGTAGTACGGTGTTCAGTATCGTAGATTTAAAAGACGCCTTTCTACAACTACTCATCGCTCTAGAATGTCGACGGTACCTGATAATCGCTACTCATCGAGGTTATTTCTGGTTTCTGCGACTTCCAATCGGTTTAACAATTTCATCTATGAAATTTCAAGAATTCATGGATCGGTTGTTATACGACTTAGAAGGACTAGCTTGGGTACAAGATGATATAGCCGTTGGAGGTAAAACATTGGAAGAACATCTTAAGTTTTTATATCAGCTATTACGCAGACTCGAAAGCGTTGGTCTCAAAACTCAACGTACCAAGGTAAAATTTCTAGTACCTGAAATCGAATTTCTCGGATTTCGTATCAACAGCCGAGGTATACAGCCAGTCGAAGATAAAATCTTTGCTATCAAAAACATCAGTCGTCCAGAAAATCAAACAGAATTACGTTCATTCATCGGTTCAATCAACCAATATGGTAGTTTCATACCGAATCTGCAGTTAATTATTCAACCTCTAAATAGACACCTGAAAAAAAACGCTCGTTGGTGCTGGACGGAAGATGACGATATTATCTTCAATAAGCTGAAATCAGCGATCACCGCTGACGATACAATCGCGCATTATTCGTTGAACAAACCAATCGTAGTAATGACAGACGCATCAGAGAAAGGCCTGGGCGCAGTTCTCCTCCATCGGGAGAGCAATGGAATATCGAAACTCGTAACTGCAGCCTCCAGAACATTGTCTGATGCCGAGAAAAACTATTCAACAATAGATCGAGAAGCTGCTGCCATAATTTTTGCGGTTGGCAAATTCGAGTTATACCTCAAAGGACGCCAATTCACATTAATGTGTGATCATAAGCCCCTGGAGCGAATCTTTGGTGAAAAATTGCAGATACCAAAACTCGCCGCATCCAGATTAGTCAGGTGGGCTATAATACTCTGCGCATTTCGTTATACAATCCAATACATCAAAGGAAAAACAAACCATCTAGCAGACTTACTATCTCGTAAACCTATACAAAACTGCGCTTTAACTCGATTAGAAATCGAAGCCAACGAGGATTTTATCGAAATCAAAGCCGTACGAGAACGTAACCTTGAAAATCTCGTTTTAACTCAACGTATTCTGAAATACAAAACGTTAGCAGACGTCACTTTAGCCAGAATCATCGGGTTTATCAGAAGAGGATGGCCTGAGAAACGAAATTTACCTTCAGATACGTATTTTACATATTTTGAAAAACGGGATGAACTCTACGTCGACGACGATCTCGTATTATGGCATGATCGTATTGTAATTCCTACTTCATTACAAGACCAAATACTCTGTAAACTACATGAAACTCATCTGGGCGCTGCAGCTATGAAATCGTTAGCACGTTCATCTGTATGGTGGCCCAATTGTGACAAAGCGATCGAAAAATACGCACAGGAGTGCAAAACCTGCCAAAAGTACGCTCAAGGTGAACCGGAGACACCGCTGTGTTTATGGAATACACCACCCAATCCGTGGGAAAGAATTCACATCGATTACACTGGACCTTATGAAGGAAAATATTGGTTCGTGGTAATAGACGCCTATTCAAGATGGTTAGAAATCTTTCCACTGAACGGCCCTACTTCCGCAGCGGCAGTTAAATGTCTTCGTGCTCTTATCGCTCGTTATGGTATATGCAGATACATCGTTTCAGACAATGGTACTCATTTTACATCGGATGAATTTCGTACCTTTTGTAAGAGTAATGGTATTACGTTGATACAGACTACTCCTTACCATAGTCGTTCAAATGGCAGAGTCGAACGAGCAATCAGAACATTTAAATGGCGATTTTCGAAATCAAGTGATCAATTTCCCGACCTTGATCATCGTTTACAAAATATGCTGTTTGCGTATCGCACGACAGTGCATTCATCCACTGGAAAAACACCAGCCGAGCTTTTCCTACAAAGAAACGCGTCAACGTTTTTCGATACCCTAAAACCATCAGTTGAAGCAATTGAAAACTCTAACGCCTTAAAGCAGAAGATACGCAGAGATGCTAATAGGAAAGAAAGAAATTTTGAAGAAGGAGAAGCGGTTTTATACAAAAGAAAAATCGACGATCACTGGAAACACGCCAAAATCACAACGAAGACAGGTCCCCTATCATATCAAGCGAATAACGACGATGGTGTAAATATTCGATTACACGCCGATCATATTAAGCGTAGTACACGTGAAAGAAACCCCCCATCGTACCTTAATGATTATACCACTTAAGTTACTGTACTTTGAAACTTTTTTTTTTAATTCGTTTTTTTTTTTATTATAGACGTATGTACGGTAATTACGGTATTACGTATTGCTTGATATTACCTAGTAAGAAATACAATAAACATTCTATATTCGGAAAACTATGTGACTTACTTACAGTCATTATGGGCTGGAAGGGGGAGGTTGAGATGGAAGTTTTTCCTCGTTTGCTGTGGTTCGGCCAAAACATTTTTTTTTTTTTGGACTACTCATAATTCAGCACTACTTAAATTTGGAAACATTTAAAAAAAATAAATAAATATTTGACATAATAATGGTCAAAAGAGAATGTCATAAAAATCATTAAAATGGTAAAAAAATTGTCCCATGATCCTAAAATTTGTTTAAAATGCTAGTAAAACATCGTAAAAATCGTTAGAATGGTGTAAAAATTATTTAAACCGCACCGGCGAGAAGATTGTGTAAAATATTGTAAAGGCCGTTGAAAATATCGTAGGTTCAAATTTTTGAAAAACTTCTGGAAAGTGGTTAAAATTATTTATAAAGTAGATACTTCAAAATAAGCAGAAAAGGTCTCAAAAATTGGTTGAAACATTTAAAAAAAATTATCATTTTGAGTAGGTACACTGTCACTTTTGTCAACTATTTTAATGAGAAATTTTCGAGCATTTTAGACAATTTCAATAATACTTTGAGATCTAAATTTTATAAAGTTTTTCGCATTTTCAACGACTTTTATGATATTTTTGATGATTTTTATCAACATTTAACAATTTTTTTATGGTTTAAATTGTTTTTATGACATTTTGAAAAAATTTTCTAATATTGGACACGACAGCAAAGCCATTAAATTTACATAAAAATTACTAGTACGAAGCAAAAATGAATAAAATAGCAATAACATTCCTTGAATTATAGTAAGAATCGCACAAAACGTCATAAAAACCACTTAAATTGCTAAACAAACTTCTGGATTTTTGTAAAAATGCAATTAATTAACATGGAAGTATCGATAAAATTCATCGAACAGTTTCCTAAAATTTCAGCATTTACTCTTACTCTATTTCAAGACGTTAGCTACAGATGAATAATTATCTTTACATTTAATATTCTTAGATTCGAATAGCGGCCACTCTCGGAGGATTTTTCGCCCTGATGGTATTACTGGTTGTGTACAAAAGTAAATGTAAATCTAGACCCGACGAAACCCTAGAGGCAGCTATTACAACAGCAATAGCCGAAGAGGAAGAATTGGAGGCAGTACTGAGCCAAGCTAAATTCGATTATTGTATCCATAGTCCTCGACAGTCACTAGGAAACATGAGTGCTCCTGCATATACGAGATTTTTATCCGTCGGAGGATATGGAAGTCTATTGAATCCACCTACTAGACGATATGAAAGGGGTACTCGGGGCCGAGTTAGTCTTCCAGCATCAGATGCTTCATTTAGATACTTCAATTCGTCAGCTTCGAGTAGTCAAGATCGAAGGTCTTCGCAAATGTGGAAATCATACGATGAGGTATTTAAATGCTTCCTAATTAGTCATTCAGATATCGAACTATCCCAACGATTGTAAATATCGAAATTATATCGATTCCAGGAGGAAGAAAACGATCTAGAAGAAATCGAAGAAAGCGACGACTTCAACGAAACGAAATTCTTGGCTATTCCCAGCACTCGTCGTAAAGTAAGCGTCGAAATAAGTCCGAATTTAAATTTAGAAAGAAAAGGTTCATATTCCAGAGTCGAATTCTTAGCGAGGATGAATAGAAACGCGCAAATGCCTACGAAAAAAATCAATTCTATTAATATAAAAGTAAGTATGCAGTTTTTAATCGCTTCTCTGGTCTCTGCTTTCGTCACTATACCCAACGAAATTAATTCAGCCAGAGAGAAAAAATAGGGATTATAAACGTGGGTGAAAAATTTAATCTCATATGAGGTTTAAATCCTATAGCGTGAAATTGGTGAAATAATTATTTCATCGATCCTTACACATATTCGCTTTTAAGGATTAAAAGATTATTGGAATTTCAAATACCTATCTATACACCTACACCTACGACGGCTTTCGTCCATTCCATACGAATACGATTTTAATCTGATTTCAAAGCCCCTTACAACGATAGAAAAAATCCAAAGCTAATAAAATCAAACTTTACAGGTAATTCAACCTACGCCTCAGATTTCGCCCAGTGAGAGTAGCTCGGGACTTCAAGAAGATAATCAATTTTCCGAACACATACCTCGTGTGGAAGGCAAATTGGCACCATTAGCGTCAATCGGAAGCTGCAGCGCTTTCAGCTCGATAGAATCGGAGAACAGGTCAATGGGTTCGGATTCGGTTTTCATAACTTCGGAAAATGTCGAAGAAGACGATACCGATAAAGAATTCAACGAAGAAGATTTATCTTCGGCTAAAAGCGAACAAGACTGTACGAATAAAAAATATCGCATCGTTCCAACTACCAACAGTTGTTTCGTTATATCCGGAAATCCGCTGTTTAATTCGACCAGAAGGTTTTCCGATTCCAATATGCAAAATTTCGAAAACCTTAAAAATATACCTTTGCCTATCGTTACCAATCTAATGCAGGCGAATAATCAAACCATTACTAGCGTTTGTAACAAAACATCTAGTAGTAGCAGTAGCAGTACTAGTTTATCGAGTAATTTTTGTAGCAGTAATTCTACTAATTCGGACGTACGAAAGAAAGGAATTTTTTCCAGAATTGCCATTATTGATACTAGTTCTCCTAAAAAGACTGATAAAATAATTAAAATGAAGAAAAGACTTCTAAGTAAATCCGTACCGATGACCATGAATACTTTTAGAGATCGTCCAACGCAATCTACGAGCGAAAATTTAAAAACTTTATCATTAACGAATTTCGTTGATACTGATTTATGGACGCAGGAAACATTGTTTTGATATGTCGATAATCCGTTTAGTTAGACGCATTTCTTTTCCTTATTCGTTATTCGGCAGTAAACGTTCGCTTATCCACGAATAGAAAACAGTAATTACTTTCAGAAGTGATACTGCAGGTCTATTTTCAACTCGTACGGTACCTTCTTATCCTGAAAACAAATTCAAATTGACAAAATCGAGTTAGAATAGCGTGGAAAATTTTCAACAGATAATAATTTCTATAAAGCATTATAAACCGTAAAATTAACCCAGACGAGGACAAATTTAACTGGAGCCAACGAAGGAAAAAGCAAAAAATATAATTTTATTACCATACTACTACAAATTGAAGAGATTTCCGACGAATTATAGTAACGGCCGGGAGTGGGAAATAAAATTCTGATAACTCGAAAGCCATTTTCTACTGAATATGATGAGCTTATAATCAATATCTACTATGCAACTATACAACTTTCTTTATACGCCGGCAAACTCATTTCCATTTCCATATTCGTTTCCAGAAGTATTATGTTTCATGTCATTCTCTCTAAACTACCAGTATATCTAACTATAAAGCTTTTTAAATTTCGTTGCAGCTTGGTAAACGTTTCAAAAGGAAAAGAAATAGATGAATGATTGTACCATCATCATCTGTTCTCGATAAACAACGGTTATCTACAAGTGATAGTTTATGAAAGGAATTCTTTATGGTAATTTTTTATACAATGAAATTACTTCACGTTTTACATGTTGTACAGGAGTTTCGTAGACATGGTTGAATCTTGAATCCTAGTTGAATTATCGTTACTTAGTTTTTAGATTAGATGATTGATAATGATCTTCGACGTTTTGTAACTTTAATTATTAATGTATCTGTGATAAACATATTTTAAATTGTTAAATAGCAGGTGTTTTCATTCCTTCTCTGTAGAGTTATTATACATAATTGAAGACAAATTAATGTAAGAGACATTATGCCAAGAGTTTTTTTACCATTACTTATTATATGTTTGTTGTTTTTGATGTGACTAAATTGTACTTACTCTAGATACTACAAGTATACGAAATAAATTAATTGATGGAATTGAATACTCGAACTGATGGAAGTAATGGATACTTGAATTATTAATGAATTCAACTTTCGTACAACCGTTATTTAGTAAAATTAAACCGAATATAAACTTTACGAAACTACCGACACCACGAAACTTGATAAACTCGATCAAATAGTTCAAAAATACAACGAAATCTGACAAAAACCGTTCAAAAGTCCTCAATTCTCGAATTTCAATGGCAAAGCAGAAAAATGAAAAAACAAACAAAAACACTAAAATGGAAATACAAAATGGCCGTTATTGTTATTTGTTTTTATTGGGCGTCACGACCAGTCACAACACGCATGGATTTGAAAAAATGTCGTTGAAAATGTTATTTTAAATTTTCAACTATTTCACAATTTGGAATGTTGCATTTGGAGCAAAGGGCAAGCCACTACCACATAAAAAATATTATTGGAAAACAATGGAATTTTATTTCATCTTTTTTCTCAACTAAACATTTCTTACAATATAATGGATCAAACTAAATCACATAAAAATCTAGATTGTTACACACATACACATCAAAATGAATAGAGAAATCAAATCAATAATAATAAACTTAAAATTATAACATTCGTATTTTGTATTCGGTATTAGCATCATCGTCTTGGCAAAAAATATAGATAGGTACCTAACTGTAATGTACTTTTTCGAAACAAAAAACGAAGTACATTTTGATTTCTGCATTTCAAAGATTACAAAATTTGATGGGTATTTACAAACTAACGTCTTTCAAATTATTATTTTTACTTGGATAAAAAAATTGAAAATGTGAAGAATTTAACGTTTGTATATAAATTATGTTTAGGTTTATAGTTATCAGTAGTTTTGTTGTATGTTTGGACATTGAAATAAATCTGTTATATTTTTACAAATTGGTTTTTCGTTTCTCAAATATTTCTTTTAAAAAAAAACAACAATTACAATATACCTACTCATCATTACAATTTAAACAATCATTTTAAATGCTCACATAACTTGAATTCAGGAACTGATTATCTTCTAGAAACGCTTTTTCGTTTAATGTCAATTTTATTAGAATCAACTTTTACCGTAGGATCAGACTTACTTTCCGAAGTAGAGGAACATCTTTGAGAAAATCTCCTTTTCACAGCGGCCTTTTCATCACTCGAAGACCTAGTAGGTGATTTGGTTTTATCGACTTCCATATTCAAGGATATTTCCTGTGACACGACCGAGGCTTTGCGTGAGCGAGTAGCCGTAGATGGAGAAGGTTCGCTAGCTGGAGTAATTTTTGGCGATGCTTTTCCAGTGCTTGAACTTTCGGCATCAGAGCTAACGACTGGTTCAACTTTGGCAAATTTATTGCTCCTGGTTCTTTTTATTTTTACGACTTTATCGCTATTGTTTTTCAATTCGCTAGGTTGCGGTGGAGGATTTTTCGCTTCGTGGTTATCTTCTTTAGCTGCATCGGCCATATTTTCAAAGTTCTCATCGTGATCTGATGGAAAATTCAAAGTAACGATAGTACCTGAAATTATGTTCGGAATTTAGTTTAAATGAATTCGACTAGTTATATGAATTGATGGAATATATCTCACCTGATGAAACTTCGCCAGCTTTGCCATATTGCCTTATGACTTTTTTGTTTTCACTATCGTCGCCATATTTTCGTATAATACTATCGCTCGAATCACCGCTATCGGATCTTGGTTTAACTTCAATCCTTGTACGTTCTCCACCTTTGAATTGCGAATTTTCGAACCATTTCACTCTATCATTACCTTTCAGTTTGAATGGTGTTTTAGAATCTGAATCTTCGTCGTCGGTTTCAGTATAGCTGATGTATTTTTTATGAGTACCGAATACATCTACGTTTTTTTTCTCATCATCGGATAAACTTTTCATGAATGAGTCTGGTATCAGTTCAACCGGTAGCTTGAATTCTTCGTCGTCGTTATTGAAGGGAAGTATTTCATTTTCGTCCTGAAATATTATTTATTTTGTATTAATTTAATGTCTCAAGTATAATGTTTTGAGAATAGACTGAAATACTAACCAAACTTTTCAAATTGTACCAAGAGTTCAATTTTTTCCATATGATATCGGAGTTGACGGATTTCTTAGACGATGAAACAAACTTATCCCAGATTATAGACATTTGAAAATGTTTATCAATCCCTGAAATTAAAATTAAGCAATGAACTTGAGAATTTTTAGCTCATTTCACAATTCACGAATAAAATGATTGATATCTTACCGACTGGTTTGTTATCGAGAGTACTGTAGAGAAGGTGCACTTCATCTTCTACTGACCACTTATTCGGGTCGGTAAGCTCCGCATCGAAATTTGTCATGATGAATTGTGAAAAAGACAGATAAACTAGAAACGAATTATAATTACTAGATAAATTTCTTACATACCGGCAGCATATTATTTTCTATTCTGTTCATTTCAAAATCTGAAATTTTTTGATAAATTGTTGTTTGTTGATAGCGGTTTTCCACTGAACTTCACGCAAGAACTGGATCGCGTAAACGTAAAATTGTGCATGATGCAGGCATGATGACGTAATGACAGAAATCGACCAATAGCTTGATCGAATCAAAATATCAATAATCTTTTTTTTACTTTTTTAGTTTTTTACAAAAAAAGTCTAAAAAAGAAAATGGAACAAAAACAAATGTCAAATATTAAAAAATAATTGCAAAATTCATCAACTGTAATATTAAGTAAGTACAGATATATTGTGGATGAATGGTATGTAATATGTAGGTACATTATTAATGGATACTATATTAATAAACCGATTCTGAACTGATCGAAAGGTAAGACAATTGGCTCGATTTCAGGAATTTCGTATACTCATGAATGAAACGAAGAAGATAGTATTTCATCAAATCTGTCAAGATGAACTTCATTGCATTGTACTATTTATTGGTGTATATTACGATTTTTATATTAGAACCTTGTGGAACCGATGATGATCGTAGTAAGTATTCCTATATTTAATTTAGAATGAATCGTACGAGAATAGTACCTGATATAAGATTTTACCTACAGAAAATTTGTTGTGGAATGTTAAACTCTCACCAGCTTAACAACAATTGCTCAACAGCTTGGTAAATAAATTAAATCTCAAACAAGTGTTTCAAAAAGATCCAATTGAAAAGATTGAAAAAAATGTGAGTGCGAATTAATGCGAATGAAATTATATTCGACGTAAAATAAGTAAGTTTTAAATGTTGTTACAGGGTCTCAACGTTTTCCATTGCACGGTGACCTTACTAAAAAACGGGTTACAAGAAAGTGAGTATTCCCTAACTTTCAAAAATATCCACAAAGTCTTGAAACTAGCATAAAATCATTCAAGGAACTGGAACAAATATAATGTTCTGGAGAAATTTTCGGAAAGACACTTGATCCTTCATTATTTTCATCTGTCGTTCAAATTGCTTGATATTGATTCCATCGAGTATTTCGCCTGCGAAGTCGCTCGCAATAAATCTGGGATTAATGCGTTTACTTACACATACGGACCTGTGATAGAAAAAGAATACGAAGAGGGAATATTCGAAAATATTTTTGTTGACTTTGGATTAAAAGATACATGGGAGTTGACCGAAGAAAATATTTATTTCGCGAAAATGTTATGCAAGATCATCTTGGACAAGGATATTCATGTAACAGCATATCCCTCGAGGACTACAACGAATATTGAATTAACAGTACAGTATGCTCCTGTGATCAAATGCGTGACAATGGCCATAGAAATCTTTACGACTACAACATTACCTGCTTCGTAATATTATCTTTAATTTTTTTTAAAATGCAAGAACCCATTGTTGCAATGAAATTATTGAAAATACCTACTTTTTTAAACCGTCAAGTAACCTTAGGGCTAAGATTATATATATACCATATACCTCGTATACGAAGTATATAATATAATCAAAGAACGTTGGTACAATGCGTGGGTGAGATTTGTAAAGTAATGTTTTAAAAAAATTATAGTTACTGAAAAAATCTTTCTATTTCTTTTTAAAAGTGATTCCCCATTTATTTTCATTATTATTTGTATCATTCATGAAAATAGTCTGCTCAATGTTTATTATTTACGTATACTTTTTTGTTTTATCTGCTAGGTCAACATCTTAATCTGATCGAGACTAGGAACATAGGGATACTCAAATTAACCGTGTTAGGAAAGGAAGGCTTTTTTGTAGAGTATTGATGAGTATCGAGTTTGGTCAAGAAACTGGTTGCGAATGTGTTGGCGATATTATGAATTTATGATACACATGGCGTTGCATTCTATTTCCGGTTTAGCTTTCGTATGTCCATACATGGAAGCGTACGTTATTTAGTTCTGATGACCACATTAAATACGATGCCTTGTACGATTTAATTGCCACAAAAAAAAAACATCGCAAATAAGACAAAGATGGAAAAATTGAGTAAAAACTTGAGATAACATCATTCAAGTATAGAGATTCATAAATAACCTTAGCTATCAAAACTTCAAACGTTTCATTTCGCATAAAAATTACGCACATGTTGAGGTTTTTTTTTATTCGAATGTTGTAAAAGAAAAACAACGTTAGTTTCATTTTACTAGTTATTCTGAAAACAATCCGTCAAATTTTTCAACAGTTTATTTTTTTCACAATTTTCGTAGAAAGTACGTCATTTATAATTCTCCAACAATTGAAGGCGTTCAAAGTGAATTGTTACAATTAATAGATATTTTGCCATAAGTATACGTATCTATACATTGCATAGGCGTAACGAGACACCTTATTAGGTGATGAGGGATCGAAATTATTTTTGATCTCAATGAAAGCGTAATGATACCAAGGGTGAGCCTACGACATGTTCAATTTGGTAATATTATGCAACGCATAGCTACGTGGTATGTGTCATACAGGAATTTTTATCAAAAAAATTTCCTTGAGAGAGTCCCTTTTTGGTGTCGTAGTTTTATAATACCCCTAATTTTAAAACTGATGCATACGATGACGGATGATGATTAAGACAGGAAATTATCTGTGCAAGCTTTTCAATCGCTATTTTTACTCGTGTCTCGATGTTTGCTATGTTTTATTTCAAACCACGTAGCAATGTGCAATTTGTGCAGTATCACTTTGAAGACATGGCGCATTCATTAAATATTAATAACTAACCCTAGCTATAAACTTCAAAGCGCAACGAATCCAATTTTTTCTTTACGATTCGCCAATACAATGGATGGCGAACAGAATAGTAATGTTATTTCGGACAATTTGTAGGTACTTGGCTATTGGTTAATGTTTAATTATCGAGGGTATTTTGCATAAATTTGTGAATTAGACCTACATTGTTACACTTGAGTGCCTATTCAATGTATACTTTACTCATCGAATTAAAAAGGTAATGTAGGTAATTGCAAGCTTAAATTAATGCTGAGATCAAGGTCTATTAATAGGTATTTTGTATGGTAATGGGCAATGGGTAGGTAACTTCGAACCGGCATAAATGTCTGGTCTCGAGATCCAACTGAGCTGATATTATTAAAACTGTGGAAATCTTAGGGTCTACACCAGGAGATTTTCAATGTCAGCATTTCAGTGATAGCTTGGATTACTGACTTGTACTTTGATGTTAGGTACTTTTCTAAATCTAGAAATTTTCACAGTGGAGTCGGTTCCGGAGATTTCCACGGTCATGCCAGTCGTCTAGTCTGGCACAAAATAGAAATAGAGAACGAAACAAATAAGTACTTAGATACTTAATAAAACTGCAGTACGTAGTTCTTACTTTGACTTCTGATTCAATCAGTAATCTGTCGACTTCGAGAAATTCGATTCATACCTCACATCTAACAATTCCATATTTACATATTGTAGAATAATCTATCCTTCTAAGGTCGAGGAAGAAGGAAAAACCACCGCATAGATCATCGCTATGATTTCACCTGTTATTTAAAAATTTTTGGCGGCTACCTACCTACGTATTTAAATAACAATCGTAGGTTGTCTATTCTAGAAAAAGTTTTTGGCTATTCGTACCTATTGCATGGACGTTTATTCATCATTATGTATACAAAAGTGACGTAAACCTAAAGATTGTTTGACGAGTTCTGGCACTTCTGGCATTTCACGAAATAAAACTATCGGTGAACTTTTTTTTGCAAACGTTCGAATCGCGAGCGAGGGTTTCTCGAAAATTCTGTCTGTACGCGGGCATTACGTCATAAACTGAAATTAACAGTGGATCATGCGCGTGGTCGGTACGAGTATTATTCACTACTCCCCACTTTCGGATTCACGCAATAATTATACCCGACGAGGACAACCACCATTCCACATTGAACGTTTATTCCTCGTACGCGAAGCTTCGTTAGTATTTACAGTGTTGTAGAGATATTTGTTCGATATATTCGTGTCCTATCGCGATTTATTACTATTTACTTTTAAATTCGCCGGTTCCGTCAAGTGTTTCGTAAATGTCGGACAGCGGTACTAAACGCAACATCCCAATCAAATTGGGAGATTTCAGCGTCATCGACAACGAATTCAGCAGCATCAGGGAGAGATTCGATGCTGAAATGCGAAAAATGGAAGACGAGATGACCAAATTTAGATCCGAATTGATGAACCGAGAATCCAACTTCTTTAAAACTACCACCAGGTATGTTGATGATTTTGAAGTAACAATCTACTTATAAGTTAATAAACTTGGTAATTGGTAGTGTAATCTGAATGTAACGTTTCATACTTACCTACTTGAGAATTTAGTTATCTATGATTAATTTATGTGAAATTTGCTAGTTTTCTTCAATTTCTTTTTATTCATCGTCGTGCTAAATTATCATCAGATCAAACTGTCGGATGTTGAGCCACCAATTCATACAAAATACAAACACAACAAATTGACTGTTGAAATTTTTAAATTGGAAGGTTATTTTATCAAAATTAAGTTATTTCAATTTTTTTCTGATTTTGTTGATCAACTTTTTCAATTAACACAAATAAGATGATGAAGCAACAGTTAGAAGCCTCCCAAATTGTTCTAACATTAATTAGCAATTTGTAGATCATATTATTGCAAGCAGTATCGCAAGGATAATTACTTAATTAAGACTCGAAAATTGTCTATCCAATTTCAAATTAAACTTGAACTTTCATTATTAAAAAACTAAAAAGTGAATCAAAACGTAAGCCAATGAAATGTCGTAATGATAAGAAAACTGATACCTCGTTGGTTCGTGACATTTGTTTACATTCTGAATTATTGTGATAAGAAGGTTCAAGTTATGAAATGAGGAATGATACAAACTCACACTTAGTGCATCATATATTTTTACTTCTAGCTGACTTCTGAGAAATATTCTTGATATTTTTATCACTCTACAGATCGTCTTAATTTAGTTCTATGTTTTTGCAGAAGCCAACATTATAATAGTTTTCTATCTGGGGCAAATTAAATAACATTTTTCCTAATTATGAGCACCCAACTGAAATATGTGAAATATTTGTTCTAAAACTGTCAAATGTGCCTTGTTAAATTAATTACTATCATATTAGCATTTTTTTATTATTAAAAAAAATGATAATTGACGTTTTGCCAATATTACAAACATCTCGAATTCTCGAATGTTGAAAATTCTAACGCTTCACTGGCACGCGATTTAACATTTATCTAAGATATCTTAATCTTACTTTTCGTAGTTCTAACTTATTTATCAGATCAGGTATCCTGTAAGTTAAAGTAGGTACATATGAATTTTTAAAATCGAACCCTTAGCTAACTGTCAAGCATGACTTGTGGCAGTAACCTGTTACCTACTTGTTTGAATTCTAATTCTAATAGCTATATAGTATTTCAGTATTAAATGCAATTTTTATAGTCATCAGTGCTAAACAAGGACAGTTCAATGAAATGTCCATTAGTAAACGTACGAAAGATATTATGGAAAGTGTTTCATAAAACGTGCGAGTAACGTTGAATGGAAATTGTATTACTTGAACACTTCCTTTTCTAGATCTACCTACACCTTTTTATTCGCCAACATACTTGATAAAGTTTGTCTTTCTTTCATCTTTTTTCCATTTGACTGAAGTTTGTAATGTTCGGTCACTGACCCGTTTCTTTCTTTCATTTGAAGTACATATAATATGAGAATAAGAAGAAACTGTGTGCAATATTGACATATCGGACGATCGTATGGGTATCATTTTCATTTCGTTTGAGGTTATAATTATCGATGATGAGGTGTCGCCTTCTCCTATTTGTTTCACTATCGGAGCCGGAAATTTGATCAATTCCAGAGCCTTGCCTTGGGAAATGTCCATAAGTATGTACTAGAAACTATGTAGGTACTACTTATTTAAAGGAATTATAGATACGAGATGCATTTCCTTTAAACCCATCTTCGGTATCAGATCTTCGACCGTATACCTAACTGAAGTGAATGGCCGTTTTGTTTGACTTGATGGGCACTTCCTTTTATAAACGTACATTTAGCCGCTGGACAGCGATCACTTTTGGAACAAAGAACTTGGCGAGATTTTCTCACAAGATGCAAGAAGAACAATTAAAGCCACCAAAGTCGTAGCGATGATTTTAGTACTAGTAATAAGATTCAAGATAAAAGAGATAGGTACTAAACGAAGGTATATAAATGTACCTACAATGAAACCATCTTTTTATCGGGCTATTTAAACTCGTACTGAAAATTTGTAAATATTTTCAACGAATAGCAATCCAAACGAGTTGCAATTTTATTCGTGGTTAGTCTTGAAGTGCTATTAATCATTGTCAACAATGCTGCGCGAAGGCAACATGTAAATATTTCAAATTCAAATACTCAATACTCGTGCACAAAGCTATATTTGTATTGTGTATAGATTGAAATTTGTAATAGGTATCACGTAAATCAAACGAACGACTTGTAAATGGACAACCCTCGACATTTCTCGTACGATAAAAACCCATTCCATATATTGGCTAACCTTTAACATCGTTCGGGAAAATTATCCGCAGCCTTAATGGTACCTACTTGCCAAAGCTTTCGTACTTGTTGCAGAAGCGTAACCATGAAGGAAACAAAAACGTGAGCAAATCGAGCATTTGCTTCTACGTGATGAAGATTTTGCCATACGAGTACCTTATCTTAACGTTTCTGGTTTTTCTTAATATGGGTATATTTTATTAGCTCTGGCGACGACAGTTACTTTAGGTTTTGCTGTCGTACGAGTTCTCGGAATGGTTTACGTGTTGCCGAGTTGAAATTCTTCTAGACGAGAATTTACGACGGGGAATTTTTTTTCTTCGCCGAAATTCGCATTCTGTTGTCAAGTTACCAGCACCAGACGCCGGTTAATCGATATGATTCGTTTCGGTGTTTAAAGTTTTACCAAAATAGATCGACTGTTAAATGCCCAGGCGCCGGAGTTTCATTTTATGCGGTTAATTTTATATATTTACCGAGAGCTCGCACAAAGTGTAAATTCTATACGAAATTATCGATTTATTTTTTCGTCATCGGTGCTACGAAGACGAGGAGCTTTTTCGTAATACCAGGCGCCATAAAAGTTGTCAGGTTTCTACATGCACGATGCTCGTCTCGAGACATTTCAAAGCGAATAAAACTACCTACAATTTCGCAAATTGCAATATAAATTTTTCTTCGGTTTCGCTCGAACGAAAACTGAAGTGTTTTTAAAGGTCACCTATTGTACTAAGTACAATGAACTGGCTCAAATATACCTAACTGATATAAGGTCGATTTGACGTGATATAAATATCACGATTTAGAAATTTTTTCCTCATATAGCTACCTACAGTAGGCTCAAACAAGTTGAGGTAGTTGCCAATTGCCACCTTGCACTGTGTATGACTTATTAATAGACGAAGCCACACCTGTCACACGTCCAAATTCAAAACTCATTTAGACATTTACACCAAACATCAAGCAGACCACTGTGAAAATGTAAACAAAAATTTTCTCTGCCCGCGAAGGTCGCAAATACGCGTAAATAAGGTGGGCAGAACGAATACCAAATGGACATAACCTTCGCCACAATGACTCCGCAGACAATACGACTTCGTCTACATATTGCGCGATTTATGTCGTACCGGTTCTCTCTTGACTCTCCGGTGTGCGAGATGGTGCTCTTTTTTAAAGTAGGTCTCGTCAGTCAGTCAGTCCAAAAGGTAAAAAAAATGTTTCCGATGACGGCTGGGACTGGTTCGTTGGCCGGATTGTGATGCTTGGGCACGTTTGAGAGAAGATATGTGGTCGTTAGTCGAGCAGATATTTATGGATATTGAAGTGGTGGCATGTTCCAGGCATGTGCAAACTCAAGCTCGGTTGGTCGTGGTGTCGTACTGGAGATTGCTCGAGATATGGGCAAGTGGTTTCTGAGAAAATAGTCGTTTCCATATGGATATTGCCATTGATGGTACTGGAGACTGAATTTTGACCTTTGAGATATGGCAGTTAGAATTCAACTCCATATGAAGCAGAAATGGAGCAAAATTCACAAAATTGGGATTTCAAAATTGGAGAATCTGAATTCTTCAGATGAGAATCCAGAATCACAGAATCAGAATCCTGGAATGAATGGTTCAGAATCCAACGAAGATGATTCTAGAATCAGTCAAAAATCTGGATAGGGATTCTGGATCGAATTTGAGTTTTTTCAGGCCAATTCAAGATTTCAAGCATTATTTCAAATTTTTCGACTTCGAAATTTGACTTTTACCTCGGAATTTCAAATTTTCAACGAATTTTTTTTTATCAATTAGATTTTGAGTTCGGAATCTAAATGGATTCAGCGCCTTTGAACGGAATCTTAACCTATGTTTGAAATTTTAAGGTCCACACAATGGATTCTTTGAAGACATGAATCTAGAATTTAGAAATCCAGAATTATAAATAAGAAGATTGAATCCAGAATCAGAAGAATCAGAATCCTGTATCGAATGATTCAGAATCCAGATTCCGGATTCTTGGATTCTGTTCCTAGGTTCTGCCCATTTCTGAATGAAGTTGGGAAATGTTGAAAGGATACCACAAAGGAGATGAGAATTGAATTCCATTAGTTGGGGAGATGGGCCGAAGAAGAGAGTAGGAGTAGATCATCTTATTCCCTCTCCTCATGAGAAAATTACGATTCAGTTTGAAAATTCGCATTACAAGTGGAAAAAATTGTGTTTTGAGTCTATAAAATAGAAAAAATTTTCCGAAGTCAAAAATTTTGAATTTTTTCCCACTCAATATTCGTGAAAATTGAGAAATCAGCAAAATCAAGCAAAAGAAATTATAGTAGTGCTTTGAAATGAAAAAAAATTAACATATTTTTCTTTTTGATAGATCTTCCAGATTTCTTTTTGCTACAATTGGAAAAAAGTGAACACATTTTCATCTACAACGATTCGATTTCATAAAAAGCAAAACTGAAATTTTTTGCCATCCATAAAATTCTTATTTTTCCCCTTTCCCCTTTCCCCTCTCCCCCTCCCACCGTTCAACTCATTCGTTATTATTTTTCGCTCATTTGGTCGAATCAGATAACTTTTATTGGATGTTTTTGGTATTGGATTTTAAAATGCCTGTAGCACCTTCATTATGAGACACAGGCAAAATTTGTTCTTAACTTGTTTTGAACTTCTGAACAAAACGTACGAAAAAGGTCGTATGCTTCTTTTGCCAATTTAGAAGAGTACAGATGTATCAAGCTTTGAAGATTTCAAAATACTGTATCTCCTTAAATATTGAAGTTAGACAAAAATGTTACATAACTTTTTTTGTTCATTTTAATCGATATTTTCAGAAAGGTTATGTACATATTTTGCCTATCTTTCATATTACAGGCGCTACAGTGTTTAGAAATCGTTAAATGCTGATAATTCATTCAATTTGAAAGATATTCAATAATTGTTAATAACTTTTTTTGTAGATTCAAATCGATACTTTGAAATATGTTCTGTGCATATTTTGCCTATCTTGCATATTGAAGACGGTATAGGCTTTTAAAATCTACATTTCATATCAAATGCACATCAAGTATCAAAATAAGTCTAAAATGCACCTCCAATCGCTCCATCTTTACCATTTTACTTCCACATTATCACTCGCAGCACCAAACGACTCCCAGGCTCAAATCACGCTCTCGCACAATTCCATCGCCATCATCAGAGAATAATCGATTATACCTACATATCAGATAATTGATCTGAAAACTCTTCTATGGCACAACGATCCGGTCATTTCGACATTAAAACATCCAACGTCCCTGAAAATCGTAAAAATACTCCCTCTCGCGAAATAGGAAGCTACAAGTACTAAAGTTTATCTCGATTCCGAATCTTTAACTACCTTGGTCGAGAAAAAAACCATTGTGGGGAAGTTATCACCATATCACTCTTTTGTTCCATTTACCGCACAGCAACATCAACTCGACTGATACAAAGCTATAAAATTTTACCCAATATTGACAAATATATCGTCGACGTCAGTCACCGATGCAACGCGATTTCAATAATGCATCTATTGTTTCACTTACCATTACAATGATGCTGAAAACTATCTCCGTTTTGGGAATGGGATTAGTAATGCGTAACACTAGGGGAGATTTAAACCACCCTTGTTTCATTGTGCATTTTGCAAAAGCTATAAAGTCGAGAATTTGATACGCTGACTATTTTTTTGGCTAGTCATCTCGGGAAAGAGTGCAGGAGTTTTATAGGCGTTTACATTTTATGATTTTGATGGTCGTATGGCACTTCTTGGACTATCTACTTGATGGCAAATTTACTCGTGCAAATCACAGATGGTGCTTTGAAAGAAGACATCGTCCGAGGAACAAGTGGCGAGTAATTATCACAAAATGCACATTTCAACTATTCGGCACGTGCTCAGACAACTGTAATATTAATATTAATAACCGGAAATAATTATTTTAGAAAGAGTCGTCGTGTCATGATGCTCATCTGACTGTTGGTTTTACTTGGATAAGACGACGTCGACGTCGGTTCGACGGTTCGTAACCATAAATCATTATTAAATTCGTCTCCATCTGTCTTATTGCATAAATTCGTGCTTCGTGCGACGAGGTAAATTATATATTTCCATTTTTTCCCCTACGTCAGCCTCGTCATCGTCATCATCATCGTCGTCATCGTTGCAAATATGAATAATACGATAGGTACTCTAAGAAGACGAAGGAGAAAAAAAGGGTAGACAGCACGAGGTATACCTTTTTACCCAGCTACAGTCTACTTATCGCAGTGTGGAAAGTTTCTCATACTACGATAACGAATTAGGAACTCGGGTGGTTTTGAAATTGAACTTGGTAGGGGTCGAGTGATCGGCAAAAAGTCATAAATCAAGGCTTAATTTTAGACGACGCGACGTCGTCGCCTATATTTGTAGGAGGCATAGGCCTGATAAAGTACGGTATGGTCATCGCTGTGTGGCACGGTGCGACGTGCGTTTGTGGATATTAAAAGTGTAACGCTCGAGGGATTTGAAATAAAAAGCGAGCATGTTCGATCGAACTAAACGGACGGATTAGCGGTGGAAATGGTGCTGCTGCGAAGTGCGAATCTAACAGCCCACGGGTTCAAAGCGCGTGCCAAATAGGAGCGTATGACTCATATACGTGTCGATGGTTACGTAACGAATGCCGAAGAATTTGGTGCGTGTCTGTGTACCTAACCTGAGAACTTTTCCTTTCAGCTTTCTTGTTTCCGATACACGTGTAAAAAAAAAATACCTTGTTTGGAGAACTGATTATGAGATGCGAATGATTCACCATTGTAGTACAGTTGCAAATGGAAAAGGCAATTTCATGATCTAGACTCTAGAGTCTATAAGGAAAACAATTACCTAGCTGGTTTGTCATTTTTCTTGAGCATTCCCTTTTCCCAAGGTCCATCCCGTTTCCTTCGAAGTCTCCTATCTCCGTTTCTGATGCAGCTTTTGAAAAAATTTTCATGCAAAAGTTGTTGATTGAAATCTTTGGAATAATTTTGGTTATTACAAAAATTTCGATTGGACTCCTCCCTCCCCTCCAATTTTACAAAATACGTACGAAAATCGCCCTAGAACTTTGAATTACATTTTTTTGAGCGTCTACTCGCTATCCAAAAAATCTCTGTACCTAAGGCTCCAATTGAAAAACGTTTCAAACAAAAGTTATTGATTGAGATCTTTGGAATAATTTTAGTTATTACGAAAATTTCGATTGGACCCCTCCCGCTCCACCAATTTCACAAAATACATATGAAAATCGCCCTAGAACTCAAACTCCCTTTTTTTGACAGTCCACTCACTATCCAAAAAATATCTGAACCTGAGGCTCCAATTGAAAAACGTTTCAAACAAATGTTGTTGATTGAAATCTTTGGAATAATTTTGGTTATTACAACAATTTCGATTGGACCTCTCCCTCTTCTCCAATTTTGTCAAAAACATATGAAAATTGCGCTTAAACTTGATTGTGCTGCTCGCAGTTATCTCAATGGAACTTTGGCTTGCAGTAAGGATTGTACTATTGGTTCAGAGTGTATTAGATGTACAAAGTGATGAACTGTCCTCGTTGAACGTACACATAAAGTGTCATTTTTTCCCTTTTTGGATTCCTGGATCATTATTATAGTATTTAGTACCTACCTACTACGACTACCGATATATATTGTATTTAGGTACATATTAATTTTTTTCGTAAATATTTTGTTCTTCTTTTCTCATTGAAAAATTAAATATTTACTTTTCCTAAATATGGTCATTGTGTTATTTTTAACGCTGTCATTAGAGTACACTCGGGAGAGAGTTACTTGTGAGTATACCTAAAATTAGCTCAATATTGTCGTGCTTTACCATCAATGTATGTTTAAAATCGGCCAATTACATACTCGTATAATAATCTAATCACTTATTTATACTAATATTACGCTGCTTCAGCGAATACCTATATGTATAAAACAAATGGCGCAATTGGACTTGATTTTTAGCACGTTTTTATGGTGAGAAAACCTCGCTGCGTAGATTTTTCGATGCTTTTTCATCGTATATAGCTCTTTGAGTAGTTTTTGAATTCGTCAGCTATTCTTATCTTATTCGCTTTGTAATTAACGCTGGTGTATTATTTTGTATATGTGATATATTATGCCCATATTCCTGTTGCGAAATTACTTTGTGGATGTGTTCGTACTGAGAATTAAATTATGACATCTTATACTCCTCGTCTAGATTATGATGTTATCGTATGTCGTGTTTCAATCACGTACGTTTTAAAATTGATTCAAAATATCACGAATGTAACTTGTATTATAGCTTGTTGAAAAAGAAAATAAGAGATTTTATGAGATTGAATATGAAAAGAGGAAAAGATAAGGATTCATAAAATGTTCTCATTTTTTGGGAAAATTCCTCTGTCAGGGTTTCATATATAATTCTTACTCCTTTTGACTTGTGTTCAGCTTATATTCCTTTAAAAGTTGAAATTTTCTTGACGTTCCATATTTACAACGAAATTCTTCGTTTGATTTGTCGTCGATGTTTACCAGTGTCTGTTGCAAAACGTCTGCTTTGGTCTAGATTTCAATTATGTAATCGAGTATGAAAAGCGAAAAATTTCACATAATGTTTCGATATTGAGGAAAGGGAAAGGGGTAGTAGTGGTTTTAAAAATCATCTACTTATTGCCAAAAACATTTCTTTATTTTGAAATGGTTGATGAAATAATTCAGATTAAATTTTTGGTTTTTTGCACCTATTTATTAAATTTTTATCTTAATTGACTGGAAATGAAAAATCAACAATAGATTTAATCGGATCAGAGTAGAATGAGTCTGCACTGATGGTTCAAATCTGAAATGTTATAGCTCTGAAGATGTCAAAATACTGTATCTTCTAAAATATTGACGTTAGGCAGAAATTGTACATAACTTTTTTGTAGGTTTTAATCTAGACTTTAAGAAAGATCATGTATATATTTTGCCTATCTCTCATATTAAAGGCGCTACAATGATTTGAAGTCGCTAAATGTTGATAACTTATTCAATTTGAAAGATAGGTAAAATTTGTTGGTAACTTTTTTGTAGGTTTGAATCAATACTTTAAGAAAGGTTATGTATATATTTTGCCTATCTCTCATATTAAAGGCGCTAAAATGTTTTGTGATTGTGAAATGCTATTAATTCATCCTTCCACTACCCCAGAATTTCGAAAAAAATAATATTTTTCCTTTTTAGGGGAAAACTTGGCAAAAATTGAATTTTTGTTTGAAATTTCATCACTGTCACTCACCTTCGCCCTTCACTCCTTCCTCTGCAAATAGGACAGATTCGAACTAAATATACCCATAATTACATGAAATTACATGAAAATTACATTTTTTTCACCTGCAGGAATTCGGTGTTCACGGTCATCACGGTGAGCTGACAAATTTTTACAATTATTGTCTCAAGTATTTTATTTTTTGATATGGAAATGCACGAGACAAGTATTTAATGGGTCGTAAAATGATACATCGTAAATTTGCCTCGTGGAAATCAAAAACAGTATGCTCGTAATCATCAGGTATAAATAGTATTCGACTAAGTTAGGAACAAAAAAAAGGTGTGGGTTCTGCGTTTCTTTTCTTATGAGGTCAAAATTTTCGGTATTGATCCGCTTTATGTGCTGGTGTGTCTCAGTTTCAGTGAATTTTAGGCCAAGATGCGTAAAAGTTTTCCTCTAACGAGAAAGAGAATATATAAGCACAATACAATACCTACTCGTATTTCTATTAGGTACATTTTTTGAAATATTTTCCAACGAAAAAACTTTAGAACATTTTAAATTTGACAAAAAATATAATAATAACTCAATGACAAGCTGCGATACAACTTAAAAATATTGTAATATCTTTCCAAGGTAATTTCGGTTTTTTTCATGAATAGGTAAATATTATGCGATGGAAAAGAAAGTCCTTCGATATTTCTCAACGCTTCGATTCTCTTCTTAAATACACGCGAACATTTAGAAAAATAATAAACGGTGTAAATTTGTAAATGTATTACAAATGTACACGACAGCTGGATTTTTTCTTCGCCGCAAAGTGTAAAACAGGCCAACAAATTGCTCGCTTTTTTTTTATTTATAAGCAGGTAGCTATTTTTTCCTATTCAAATACCAATGTAAACAAGGTGATCGACGTAGTAATGGATTTTTTATACAAGTTTCATAAAATGTGGGAGGTAGGTACTCGAGTAGCAAGTACTATTCGAAGAATGGCAAGAAATTAGGTTAAAGTATTTCATTGTAGGGGCTTTTTCAATGCAAATCTACTAAGTTACCTATATTTAGACTTGAAGTATTTCGAGAAGGATCGAGTTCGAGTGCATTCGTGTAAAGTCCTTTATTAGATTTTTGTAGGCGATAACAGAGGCACGTTCCATTAATGTACACAAAACAATAACGAAGCGTCGTGTAGAGGGTAAAAAAATCGATGTTATTGTATGTACGTTGTATGTATTTTTACATTCTTTATTCAGACACCTACTTTTGATAAGGGAGGCAATTTTTTAGTCTTTTTTAACGACAATCTAAAAGTTCGAAAGCTGGAGATAAGCTGAAGTTGGAGAGATGTATTTTTAAGGTGTAAGGAAGTAGGTTTTATGCTCTTTTTTAATACAATTTATCAAGAAAGATAATACATTTTATCATAGGATATGCTTTTACTGCGACCTAATTCGTGAAAAAGTCACGAAATTTCTCGACGATGACTCTGAGACATTTGTCTGACTTTTTTGGACTTGGAAAAAATGTCAGAAATCATGCTGAATTTTAGACATTTCGTCAGACATTATACTTTTTGGGTTTCAAAAAATTTTCAAATTTCAAACGACTTTTTGGACTTGGAAAAATTCAGAAATCATGCTGAATTTTAGATATTTTATCAAACAATTAAGTATACTTTTCAGACTTGAAAAAAATTCAGAAATCACCCTTACTTTTGGGCATTTAAAAAAAATTGTTCAAGTTTTCAGAAGTCAGACATTAGGTTAGACTGGATTAACTTCACTTTTTGAACTAGGGGAAATTTCAGAGAGTCTGATATTTTGGAACTGAAAAATTTAGGACTTGTTGAGATTTTAAACAAATTTTGGATATGAAAAATTTACGAGAGATAACTCTGACTTTTAATCAATTTATTAGACAGAGGTTTACTTGCCTCTTAAACATTTTGTCAGAATTTAGACTTCTTAGACTTTAAAAATTCAAGAGATTCTGACTTCTAGAACTTGTGTAAAAATTTGTATCATTTCAAAATTGGATTTTTAGACATCTTATCAGACATTGTAACATTTTGTTAGACTTGGCACAGAAGGTAGAAAGTAGTATGGAAACAGAACCAATCAGGAAGTACAGGGGGCGGCACTACCCTCGTGAGATCCCTAGGGCCGAGTTTTTCCCCCTCATTTTTCGTTATATTCTTTCGAAATTCAAATTTGATTGAAAATTTTTACCAAAATGGCAACACTGTAAGATGGAAAAATCTTTAATTCATGTTTTTTTTGTATTGTGGATGCGAAAAGTTAAAATTATCAAAACAAACAATCAAACGTATTAGACATTCATTCTTGTTTGGTTTATCGACGTATTCAGAATATTTTCGTATTTTAAAGCTGACATGGTAGCAGAGCGTGGTTTTTTTCACTTATTCAAGGCGAAAGTTCTGAAAGAAAAGTTACTAACCTCTACTTGATGACTCAAAATTTGTAATAAATTATGAAATGTTGCCCGTGGAAGTCTTTTTAAAAACTCAAATGATGAGAAAAAAACCACTTTTGGTTCTTTGGTGAATATAAATTCATTCTTGTTTGATTTATCAATATATCCAGAATATTTTGTCATTTTAAATCTTACATGGTAGCAGAGCGTGGTTTTTTAATTTATTCAAGACGAAAGTTCTGAAAGCAAGGTAACAAACCCCTACTTGATGACTCAAAATTTGTAATAAATTAAGAAATGTTGCCCGTGGAATTGTTTTTAAAGAGATTTTTCTCCTTGGTGGTTCAAATAATGAGAAAAAAACAATTTTTGGTTCTATTATGTATTTTTTCGTCAATTTCTTCAACTTTCTGAGAAGGCGACCTTGAGAAAATCTTGAATTTTCGATTTTGAGTGAACTCTAACAAAATCTCAGACTAGACCGAGAGTAAATTCGCAACATCTTGCAAAATTTTTTATATAGGTTATTGACCTCTCCAGCGATAGGTACCTAAGTGTCCGTGAACGAATGTCATTCATAAAGAGGCATGTCACGTGAAAGAAGTTACAGGCGTATAAATGGCGGAATTTTTTTTCCTAGATAATCACGGTCACGTTCAATACACGTCGAGCTATAAGGCAATGCAGAGAAAGATGGAGAGAGAGGTTATACAGGTCGAGCATTTTATTTGAACTGTCGCATCAGACTCGCTGTTAACATAAAGGTAATGAGATCGTTGAGTTTAGGGCACGTATCGTATAATTTATATTCTTATTGGATTCTATCCAACTAAGTTACCGCCGAATATTTAAAAATCATACCGAATCGCGCATTTAACTCGCGTCAAGTTGATAATTTTATCACACCTTGTGACTTAGGTACCTATATATTTGTATCTACGAGTGAAAAATGTTATCAGTTTTTAAACACGACGCTTATCTAGGGTGCTTACGAGTATTTGTATTTGTTTTGAGTAAACGTACTTGCATGTCCTCTACATCGACGACTGATATATTATCTAACTCGAACTAGTGAATTCGCTCGAAGAGGTTTAATTGAAAAAAAATCCAACGAAAGTATTTCTCTTACTTTTTATATACACGAGGAAGTTTATTTAATTACTTTCGTAGGTACTCTTGGTCGATAATTCTTTATACCGAACCTCGCCTGGTGTTTTTTTCCTTCATTAATTTATTCGCGCTCTAACTAAGCACATAGTATACCTGCCTACGCTCAGTAAATTCGATTTTAAACCGCGTTGCTTTATTATTACGCCCTGCCCAGTGCCTAGACCAAAAAGCTATATAAGTTGTACTTTGACGTCGTCGATGTAATTAAATTTAGTCACGCTAACATTCCAATCGTAATGTTGATCCGGCAGATGTCGTTGAGTCAATCACGAACTGGTCGAATGGCTCGGCTGGTTATTAATCGACGAGGAGGTTTTTTTTAATTGACTATTCCTTCGAGCTTCTAGATTGATAAATTATTCAATTTTTTTTTTCACCGGTGGGATGGTGGGTGACCTTTTTTGGTCAGCTTAAGATGCGTGTGGTTTTCAAGGAATTGACGAGCGAGATTGCGTGGTTACTTGATTAAGGTAGGTATTAGGTATAGGTATATGATGTGTAGTTTGCTCAAGTATTTCAAAGATTTATCTGATCTATTGATGTGTGGAATTCGATTGTAGTAAGTCGTGATTCACACTATGTTGAGAAGATTTGTTCAATATGTTTTGTATATTTCACAATGTTGCCAAGTTTTATTCCAAGTAAAGAGAGATGAACGATTGTAATAAATAGAATCACAATGAGATGCCAATTGCCCTTGATGATTTTCGTTCTATAGGTGAAAAATCGAAAAAAGTGGTTCAAGTGTAAAGATGTATTTTGAAAATCGACATGACCTTGTGCTGGCAAGAAATGAAGTTTAAAGAAGTAAAAAGATCAAGCCGAAAAATTCCAAAATTCTTAGTCACTACTGTTTGGTTTTCAATTTTTGAAAATTAAAAAAATCTGTATATAATTTACGCGTTTTATACATCGTTGAATCTTGAAAAAGAAGGTTAGAAGTTTGATTCTAAACTCATTTTAATCAAGTGAGATAAATCTCTGCAAATTTTTCGGTAATTTTACTCATTTTAGAACCAAAAGTATTGCAATCTGATAGGTCTATTGATATTTCTCCAGGAAACTCAAAATCATTGCCATAGAATAAGATTAAATTAATAATTGTTCGTTTCTTTAAAAATTCTTAATATCGATTTCTAAAATTACTTAAAAATATTTTATGAGTATTTTACAACCTTCGGTTGAATTTCATTATTTCTCCAACGATTTTCAACAACCCTGGATCAAATGAATATTCTTATAAGGCTATGATCAAACCAAAAATAAGCGTTATTTCAAGCCGATTTTCATAAAAATCGAAAAAAACATGAAAAATTTATCGGCAAAGTCATTTTCTCTCAATATGGGTCTTCTTAATTGTAAAAATATCCCCATTTTCGAACTCAACATACCCAAAACCCTTGAAATCGATACCAATTACCAATGAAGGGTTTTTATCAATTTTCAAATCCTCGCCCTCTTCTCGTCTGGTTTTTCCCTCAAAATAATTATGTTTTTTCACTCTTGAATGGTGAAATTGATCATTTTCTATCAATACGGTCTTCCTAATCGTAAAAATAACCACATGTTCGAACTCAGCGCACCTAAAAACCTTGAAATCGACACCAATGAAGGGTTCTTATCAATTTTCAAATCCACACCCCTTTCTCGGCTGGTTCTCCCCTCAAAATAATAATTTTTTACTCTTTAATGGTAAAATTAATCAAAAAGCAGGAGTTTGAACACTTGTTTAAAATTCAGTGTCATTCACGATTCATCTCTAACGCCATTTACAAGTGTAAATTACTGATTAGCACTGAAAAATTGGAGGGGAAGGGGGTTGCGAAGCTGCTACCTCTGAAAAAGGATAAGATATCGTCATGTATGTCGATTTCAAAGGTTTTTGTGGTGCTGAGTTCAAACCTGATATTCATTTTTGACGTGATGCTTTCGAATGCTTCGAATATTGCTGATTTCGTTATTTGAAATTTTTCAAAACGATGTAGCGCCTTCAATATGGCAGGTAGCCAAAAATTGTACATAACTTATTTCATAGATTTTAATGAGTACTTTAAAACAAGTTATAGTAAAACAGTTTTGGCGTTTTAATATATTTAATGGTCGATAACACTTTAGATATGTGAATTAGGTAAAATTTACTCATAACTTATTTCGTAGATTTTAATACGTACTTTAAAATTGGTCTAGTACAAATTTTGCCTATCTCCTTTATTTAAGGCGTTATACATCCGTTTGAATGCTTTAGAATGGCAATAGCGCCACTACTATTTTGATTTCTGACCCTGATTTCCACAATCTGATATCACTTCCTTGTAGAAAATGGGTTAAATATAAAGTTTACTTCCCATTCTTTCCCTTCTTCCGTTACAATGCTGGTTTTCTCTGATGTGCTTATTTCAATTCAAAAAAATGTTGAAGACCTTAAAAGGTCAATAGTTCCAAATTCATAAATCACTCTTTCTATTAAGTAATTAGGTGTTTTTTTTGAACATTTCTAAACTGATGCCATGAATCTTTTCTCAAAGAACACTACATAGCTTTCAAACATCTCATATGCTAACCCAAGTATCTACTTACTGTCTTCTATGTATTTGAAATTGATGATTGATTTGCTTTCCTCTGTCCAAAGAAAATAATGCCAGCTAATGATTGAATATCGAATCGCGTTCTCGCCACGTATTAAAATTGATTAAGGTAGTTGATGAGACGTTCATGAAAGTAAAACCACACGAAACTACTTATTAAAGAATAAAATCATTTGTAATGTATTAAAAATGTAAATACCTCCATTTTTCCATTAAGGTACCTGTAATATTTATCTAATGGTTGACCCGATTGATCTGTACATTAAAAATATACCTCATCAGTAGTACCTACCATAGTTGGTTGAATGATATTTCGAGTATATAATTTTCATATACGATTAGAGCCTTCTGTCTATAGCTTTTTAGTAATGTATTCGATCAAAACTTATATTATTTGTACATATTGCGATAACACACGTTGATGATATTAGTCTAATCGAAGTTATTATTTGTTTTATTTTACAGTTCTTCAAACAGCGTCAGTAGTAGCACGACAGACTCATTAGGAGCACCGAAAACCACCACGTGGTTAGATAATATTAATTCGCCTCTGATACAAGAAGATGGAGATAATAAAATGCTCAAGTTACGATTCGACGTGAGCCAATATCAACCCGAAGAAATCCTCGTCAAAACTGTAGATAATAAATTACTGGTGAGTATCTATCGCTCGTGCGAGAACGAGGTGTGATCATAGCACCTTTTCACCTATTATAAAAACTAGAGGTAAAATTTTACACCGGAGGATCATCGATCGCGAGTACGAATGTGAAAAAAAGCCAAGTGTAAAAAGGTTAATGGTTGCTGGTTGCTAGGCCATGTAGTGTGAATTGTGAGCTGTGAACCCACGCATTTAGTCCATTGCTCTATTGTTCATACATGGACGCTTGCTTCGTCTTTCTGCTCGCCTTAAATGGTAAAACGCCGGACCAGCAGACGAATCGGAGCAATAGAAAAGTGCATTAGAAACCCGGTTTTCAACTCGTAGAATGGACTGAGAGTACAGAGGAGAGAACAGAGCGTGCAATTTATCGACACGATACACCCACGATGTATTTTTTTACACGTCTCGTGTCCTCCTATCCTATCTCATGGTTTACTCAATGAAATCGTGTATGAGTATGTATTTTTAAAACACAACATCATCGCGACGCCAGGTAAAAGTATTTTCGTGGGCGAGAGTGTGGTACGATTTTAGAGGGTTATTCCTTTCCTTTCCTTTCCTCTTCTATTTCCTTACGTGATGTGGATGATGGCTTCTCTGACGTGGTTTTTCGTTAATGTGGGTGAATAGGCAATACAAGTTTGTTAAGGTTTTTTTTCCATTACGATCTTATAAGATGAATAAAACAGCATCCATATTGGTGTAGCTAGCCAGACAATCGAGCAGGGGGCCCTCATCGAGGAAAAATACCTAATCTAAGAATCATGTGTCTTATTAGAAGATAGGATTGAATTTTCAAAATTTGAAAAATCGTTGAAAAGAAAAATTTAGGAACTAAAAATTGATCAATTTTTCATGATTTAAGACCTGAGTAATCTTACGAAAAGAATTTCTGTCCCTCTTCTTACCTCATTCCCTTTTAAAATCCAAAATGAAAAAAACTTTGAGATTCCTGTTTGAGAATCTATGGAACTTCAAATCTTTCACGCTTTTGGCCTTGAGTATCGAGTATAAACTTAAAAGTGTAAATTTGTAGACTGATGGTCTGAGACTTGCTCATTTGACCATGATTTTGGCAAAATTACTATCAGTCATCAATCAGCTAACAGGAATGCACCTTTACGAGTCATTTCATTAACAAACTTTTGGGGTCACACGGTTTTGGCAAATCCAAACAGTTGCACGTAGGTATTTGTATTTTACCGCAAAGTTTTGCCAAGTTTGAATTATTTTGTTAATTCGGCGTGATTTTTGGCTGCCAAAACAACTCAATTTTGTACCTTGTCTCTCATCATCAGACAAGTGGAGATGTCAAATTTTCAAAAAAAAAATGATTAGATTTTTAGATCTAATGAGAGAAAGATGTGACAAAAATCGATATTTTAGTTCTCATTTTTTTTCCTATGATAAGTGCCTGTGACCTTCTCACTAACTTTTTATAAAAATTCAATCGAGTGTAACTTTTACGAAAGTTCACATATTTTCGATAAAATTTCATAGATTTGTACGTCATTTTTATACGTTTTTCATTGAAATTCAATAATTTTTCTTATGTACCTGGGTATCGTTTTAAAAGCTTGTGAGATATTTGAAGCAATTTCAGCTCTGTTTTATAAAGTTTTAAATATTTTAAAATTACTTTTTGCAGGCAACTCCTTTTTTTTTTAATTCGAAGACTTTTTACGAAATCTTGAACAATATCATAAAATTTTCATTATTTCGGGCAATTTTCATCAATCTTGTATAATTTTGATATTTTTTAATGGAAATTTTAACATTTTTTTCACAATTTAAAAATTTGTGTAATATTTTAAAGAACTTCAATATTGATTTAAACAATTTTATTGATATTTTATTGTAGTTTGAAAATTTCTCACATTTTAGACTTTTAATAGTACCTATTTTTGAACAGTTCAGGATATTTTACACAATTTTATGGATATTTCATCAATTTTTAAATACTTTTCAACCATTTTTACGAAAATTTAAAAAAAAAATCCAAAATCTGAGGAATTTTATGCTACGCAAATATTTTTAGTATTCGAATATTTGAACAATTTTTTTCTTGTATTTTGAATAGTTTTCATCTCATTTTTAGGAACATTTTTCAATATTTTAAGCAATTTTATCAATCTTTAGTATTTCTATATAATTTTTATGAAAATTTCAACTTTTTTTAAACAAAATTTACATGATTTCAAACAATTTTTTCGATCTTGAGTATTTTTTTAATAGAAATTTCAACATTTTTTTCACAATTAAAATTTTTGTATGACATCTTGTCACATTTTGAACAATTTTCAAACATCAGTAAATAACTTAAAACTGCATTTTCAATCATTTTGAGCAATTTTTGTGGTATTTCAAGCCATTTCTACGTAATTTCCACATTCGAATAAGCTCGTGGAAAAACTGAATTTCATTCCAGAAAGTTTAGAAATCCTAAATCGAAATACTGATGAAATACCCCATTTCAAAATCAAATGTTTTTGCTTCTCCCGTATATTTCTTCCCTTTCCTCCTCGCCCTTCCACTCGCACGAATTCATCTGCTGGATTCAGTCATGTTGGTCAATACATCTAATTACTAGTTCATTTCGAAATTTAGCTCGCCTGGTTAATCTGCAAAAGCAACTCCCTCTTTTGAAACGGTGATTAGAAGGGTATTTTCTACCCTTTATGGCATAGTCGTTTGGTCGTAGGTATAAAATTGTTGTATAGGTTGTTAGGTGCTTGTAATTCGTTTTGCGGGAAGCTCAATGTGGTTTAAATCAAGTTAGGTGACATGAAATTGAATAAGTAGGTGCTGAATTCCAGTTTTTTTGTAGGGGTTGGATTTCGTTTGTGATGCATCATTCAACTTGATCTTGATTTTATTCATTGAAAAATTGATTTTTATTTCGATGCTCTTTTACCTCATTTTTTTGTGTTAAATTTTTATAGAAGGCAAGGGGGTGACCTACATAGAAATTTGTGAGTGTTGAAAAAGAAAAAAAAAACTTTGATTGCAAAAATCTCGAAAAATAAGCCTTCTAGATAAAAAACTATTCTTTATCAATAGAAAGAGAATTTCAAGTTCTACAATTTTGATTCTTAGTATTTTTTTCATAGGACCCTTACTTTGGCCAGAAAATCCATATTTATGGGTAGCTCATTGGTTTTGAAAATTACAAAAAAATTCTCATAAACATGAATTTTCTAGCCAAACTAAGGGTCCAACGAAAAAAATGCTAAGAATCGAAATTGTAGAGCTTGAAATTTTCTTTCTCCTATAACCAATTAGTTTTTTTCTAGAAGGTTTAGTTTTGGTGATTTTTTCAGTCAAAGATCAAAATTTTATATGAATTTTTTACATTACGAACTTTGACTGTGAAAATTCACCAATACTAAGCCTCCTAGAAGAAAACTAATTTATTTGAGCAGAAAGAGAATTTCAAGCTCTACAATTTTTATCACTTGCACTTTTTTCGTTGGACCCTTAAGGCCAGAAAATCCATGTTTATGGGATTTTTTTTTCATTTTCAAAACCGCATTGACTTTTTATATGGGCTAAATTTCCTATAAATATGAATTTACTGGTCAAACTAAGGGTCCTACGAAAAAAATGCGAAGAATCAAAGTTGTAGAGCTTGAAATTCTCTTTCTGCCGTATCGATTCTTTTTTTTTCTAGGAGGCTTAGTTTTTGAGATTTTTGCAGTCAACGTTTTTTTTTTCATTTTCAAAACCATCAACCTTCTAATGGGCTATCCCGATGGAGCAAAAATTAATAAAAATTATTAAATTTCATTTCGTTGAACTTCCAAATAAATACTCCCCAGAAATGACCCCGAATCTGCTCCGTTACCTTTTCATTTCAAACATCTTCCCATAAACAGCCCCTTTCACCCTCTCGTGTAATCCATCTCCACCATAAAATGACTCATACACCAAAACTTTCTGGATTAACGTTCATTTGTCTCGCCTTACGCAACGTCATATTGCGTCGAAAATTACACCATACGAGTATTTTTCAACCTATTACGTTCTGCGTGCTGAACGGAGGTGGATCAGTATGAGGGACGAGTAAGGTAAACGATTTTCCAAAGTTTTCATCTCGTCGACCACCATCTCGCTCGTAAAATACAATTTACCTTTACCAAGCTCAATGTCGAATACGTTTTTTTATTGAAAATCTGCGACCTTGTTTATGTTAAATTTCGATTATACAAATTAGTCAGATTGAGTCATAGAATTGGAAAAAAATTATACACGTGAATTTAAGAGGAAATGCACTTCGAACCGGGCCAATTAATTGCACTCGAGTATGGCTCTTTGGGTAGATAAAAATTCAAACTTATTAGAACAACTTTTTATCAAATCAATTTAAGTGTATTAATTAGATGATCTATCGTGTTTAGCTTTCAATTTCTTATGCTTTACCAACATCATCTGTGACTAAACGACTGCACTAAAAACTCATTTTTTACATACTCGTTCCATAATTCACCTTCTAACGAGTATACGAGATGTTGTCTTGTCGAGAGCACTGCTCAGCTAAAGTGATGTTTATCACGAAAAGATGTTTTGAAAAAGAGAAGCACGTCGTTACACCGGAGCCAAGCTTTTAAAAACGTTTATCGTTTAAACGAACCGTAACGCAACATTACACGTTGTAATAGGTAGTCTTGGTCTGAGAATTAAAATATCATTTAAAAATAGGTACCCGCAGTATACTACGGCTAAAGCTATACAAACCAACACCGCTTTGACTTTGACGTATTGTGTGTTACACCGTGAAAAGAAAATCTTTATAGAATTTTAATTGCGATAGGAAGTTACACTTGACTGTTGCTTTTTAATTACTACGGCTCGTGGAGGGGATCACAATTGTAAATTTTAGCCACAACTTCTAATCCTGCTTCGTTTTTTTTTTTGCAGGTTCACGCCAAACACGAAGAAAAATCAGATACGAAATCCGTATACAGAGAATACAACCGAGAATTCTTGTTGCCCAAAGGAACCAACCCAGAAAGTATCAAATCTTCATTGAGCAAAGACGGCGTTCTGACCGTCGAAGCACCTTTACCAGCCCTCGGAGCTCCCGAAAAGTTGATACCAATTGACAAGAAATAGAGCAACTTTCATCGCTTTTCTTGATCTTTTGCACACAATCTGAATACGTTGTATTTATTTATTTTTATTTATTAAAGTATTTAATTTTTAATTTAAAAAAAAAAAAGAAATCGATAATTTCATAAGTCGAAAGTTACACCTGTGGTTTTTTTTTGATTTTTTGTAGAGTAAAAAAATTCATAGCGCACTGTGTATTTCAGAGAACAAGCTTTAAACGCTTCGAAAGTGCCTAGATTTTAAAATACCATTTAAAAAATGCCATCTTATGGGAACTAACACCGAAAATGTTAATTAATGTTTTTGTATAAGGATTTTTTTTGTATTTTATTTATTAATTGGTACATCGTAATGTACGTAATGACGTCATCCCGGTTCGAGATTTTTTTTCCAGAGTAAATTTTTATACCACTCTTACACTAAATAAATTTTTTAAAAAATCGTGTGATTTTCTTCTCTCTTTTGTACGTAATCTTGACACATTCTTTTTTACATCGAGTTATGCGAGAACACTTGAGCTATATTTAGATTGGTAGGCTGCACGATTTGCACACTGATACGAACGTTTGGTTTTGAATATTTGCCAATTTCTAATCTTATATTTCGGTACGAAAATCGCACCGTGGAGGATTGAATGGGGTTTTGCAGTGCAGGTTAATTGTTCGTTCGAATTGTGGAATTTCATGTTTAAATCTTTCAATGAGCGAATAACCGATGACCTATGGTGGTTTTTAAACGAGTATTTGGAGAGTGGGAAGGGCTGAGGGGTTGGGAATTGTATTGAGATAGAAGCTATTGCGAGTTGTTCTGAAGATTTAGGGATTTGAAGTTATTTTTATTCGGAATTCAATTTTACGTTTCTTTTTTTTATTTTTTTTAAAATGATGAATTAAAATTTTATTATCTACTCATTTACTAAAAAAATTAATTATGTTCGATATCTTTTTGAGCATTATTTTATTCTCGAATGCTTATTTTATTGGAAAAATCCGAAACTAAATTCTAAGAAACTTGAAAATTACCAAATAGTTATATACTTGGAATCGTGAATCAATTCAAATATTATTTCATTTCTCAGATTCGTTTTTTCAACTGGATCAGGAGATGCTTGAAGAGAAACGACACACGTGTTAATTCTACTTAAAAATAAAAAAATTGAATCATGAATTAAACATTAACCCTTTTGTGCCCAGGAGAGATCTGACGGAAGAAATTAAAAAAATTGCATCGCATCATGTAGATTAAAGTCAAGTTAGTGCACGAAATCATTTTCACCAGGGAAAATTAAAATTTCATAAAGAAAATAAAATCTAATCAAAAGTATCTACATTCATTTTCTTGTGTGAGATTAGCTACAAATTGAAAAAAAAATTACATACAACTACTCATCCTGGCAAAAATTTCAATTTCATCCCTCGACTCCAATATTTGTATAATTTCAATTTAAAAAAAAGAAGTTGAAATTTTGAGTTTGTAATTCAGATATTTCAGATAACCTTAAATGATCCAACGTTCAAAATTTACATTTCATAAAAAAATTTTTAAAAATGAAGAGCTACCTTCAGTTTTGAAATTGGAATAATATTCGCGGAGTAATTGGCGGACAAATTTTCATTATTGATGAAAATGAGCTCGTTCAGTAACTCGACTTCAGTGTAGGTATATGATGCAATGAAATTTTTTAAATTTTATTCGTCAAATGCTCAGATCTCTTCCGGGCACAAAAGGGTTAAATGTAATTTCGTCTTCTGCACGATTTAATCATTTTTAAAACCTCAATTATTGATGATTTTAAAAACACTGGAAACAGTAATCTTCAATTTTTTAGTTTCAAAATCATCAATCTGACCATAAAAATGATATTTTGCTAAAGGGAATGAATACTTTTACGAAACTGATCCATCGTACGATCGAAATAACCAAAAAAATGAATTCTTCGACCATGAAAACCCTCTACAATTAAGCTATTCGCCTCACAACTTGATTTTCGTCAAAAAACTACCCCTTGGAACACTAAATATCCCCATTATTGATTAATTTGAACATAAAATGATCCTCGAAACATTCATAACATGATTTCCAACCTCAATTCATCTATTCCCATCATTATTTCACTCCTACAACTTTAAACTTTTCTCAAAACCTCTAATTTTACCTTAAGATGCCTTTTTTCTCGAAAACTATCCACTCTAGGAGTAAAAAAACCCCACCAGTCGATTCCCCGTGCCCGAAAACATACCAAACAACACCTCACTTGCCACTATCGGTGCCATAAAGCATGAAAAAAAAATTCCAAAAGTTTGGTTATCAGGAGTTAAAGACCTCTCACAATATGCTATTCTCCTGGTGAAAATAGTGATTTTTAGCGTCAATTTTGACCGTATTGGCTTTTTGTGTCGAATAAGTTGCATATCCGGGTTATTTGAAGGGGCAAGATTTCAATTTATATAATTTCGTGTTTTTTTGTTATTTTTACGTTGGAATATCGTTCGAGGTGTCTAGAATGACTAATTAAGGGTCGCTGATTTCAAATTTCGGCTCTGTTTATCGCAGTTTTGTCAACTTTACGAGACAACGATGTTTTTGATGGGATTTCTCAATAGTAAATCGAAATTAGAGTGATTTTCGACCAAATCGAGGTCGCTGATTACGAATTTGACGTTAATTTTTGACTCTTTTATTATTTTAACAGAATACGAGCTCGTTTTATTCATTTTTTATCATAATATTGGTGAAAATGTTTCAAAAAAGAACACTTTTGCCAACTTTGTGAGAAAAATTGCAATTTTTTCTCAAATAAAAAATTTTCCACACAAATAGGTTTCGTAATTTGTAATTTTATTCAATAAAAATTTTAAATTAAATATCTACACAGAAAATTGAAAATAATAAAAACACGAATATATGTATCTACATTATAATTAAAAATACACATAATACGTAAGTTTTGCATTACATTTTAGGGGGAGGGATACCAATAATACACGAATAGGTCTAAAACACTTGGATAATTCATTATTTACAACTTGAATTGACCTTATTCCATCAAAACCCAGCTCAAAAAAATTCAAAAAATCTCAGTATAATAAATATTGTTTCTCTATGTTAAAATTTTACAATTATAATTTTTTCTATGCGAATTTTATTCATTTTTAAATTAAAGTACAGACTTTTTTATCTCACAAATCTAACAACACTTTCATTCATTTTTACTAATTTTCAACTAATTTCTAGGATGAAAAGTAAAGAGGCTCCCTTGTAAAAATTTATAAAATTAGTATTCCCTTATCATTTTTTCAATTTTTCAATTTCAGATCATTGAATAGCAACATTCATCTTTCGGTATCTATCTTTATAATTATTATTATATAAAAAATAATTTTACAGATTTTTACAAGAGATTTTATGGACTGTATTCAAATTTTTATTAGATTAATTCAGATAATAGATAATAAATCGTCCAAATATCTTAAATCTAGCCACGTACTACTGATATCTTATAAAATATAGCATCTCACTTTGTAAAAATTACTATCTAAATTGAATTGGTCCTACGTAATCGAATGTTTTCTTTGAAAAAAAGAAACAAAACAAGAAAAATAAACAAGAAAGAGAAAAAAACAAAAAATAATAAATAGCATTATAATAAAATTTAATCACTGATTAAAAGGAACATAGCTTAACACGAATATGCGTTCGTAGTTCGTAGCACTTTACTACGACGAATATGTACACAAAAAAATTCACACAATTCAGACTACGACATAAAATGAGATTACAGAATAAACTAACTGTGCTCAAAAGGGTGCTCTACACAACTACACGAACAATTTTTTTTAAAACACTATTTGCCAAAATAAAACAAAGCGTTGGACTACGGTTAAAAACAGAATATTACACCGTTTGAAGAGTAGAAGGGGGAAAATATACTTAACAAGATATTATCAAGAAGCTGATCACGATAAATTTACAAAAAAAAAAGAATCTACCGCGAAAATGAATTTTAATACAACTACCAAAAAAAAAAACAATCATAGCAATTTGGCAATTCGTCATTTGCAATAAAAATAGAAAAAGTTGCTACTCGTAAAAAATCATTTGTTCAGTTAGCGAAATTTTTATATACATAAATTCTTTGGTAATGAAGAAAATTTTGAATACTGATATGACTGCGATAAATTATCATTTAGATTTGAATTCAACTAAATTCTAACATCTCGTTGTGACGGACGAGTTGTATTGTTGGATTATTTTTCAGAATAGAGGAAATTGGTTTAGTTTTCGTTAGAGTTGTTTTCACATTCACAGTGATTTTTCGTTGGACTTTCTTTGGCTATATTTAGCCAATGATCTCGGTTTGTCTTTACTCCATCGACGAGGGGTTCCAATTTATCTGATAAGTCGGCGAATGCCTGCAACATTGAGATATTTTTTAGAATTACAGGAATCGAAACTGAGATTGGAAAATTTTCAACGAGATTCTACCTGATAAATTGGTAAACAAATCGAATCGATGAAACCAACTTGCATATTAGGTAATTGATCTTCTTTCTCTCGATTCATTATATCCTGTTTGGAAATTCAAAGAAAATATTATAAAATACTCGAAAATATAGAAATTTAAAAAATAATTCGTTTAAAGGAAAATTAAACTCACGATGGGTGTAGTATTGAATTTATTTCTTTCGATGTCGCCTTGCTCAAAAAATTCAGTAGTGACTAATTCAGCCACCTGAAAGAAAAAAATTGAATAAATTCATTAAATTAATATTCCAATTAGTTGATTAATTGAGTTAGAGGTTTTCATTTTTTCATCCCATAATTTACTTACTCTTTTCTCAATTGGCCAAGGTTTCGTTATAGCTGCCAAATCACAAACCGTCATGGTCATGCCTCTCAATAGCTCCCTATGATCGTCCCTATGCCATTGGTATGATTCGGATTTGACCAAATTGAAAAATGCGCCACGTTTTCTA
The DNA here is from genome assembly GCA_900064475.1 of Pseudococcus longispinus. Lineage (NCBI taxonomy): Eukaryota > Metazoa > Arthropoda > Insecta > Hemiptera > Pseudococcidae > Pseudococcus > Pseudococcus longispinus. Next base: position 9,273 of record FIZU01019270.1, on the reverse strand, counting down.
AAATAATACAATATTATTATTTATTTTTTCATGAAAAAATTACCTCAATGAACGAATTTCTTTCAGAAAATTATTATTACCTAAAATACACAGCGAGGTCTGTTGAGAGAATTGCATCTTCTAATACTTTTACAATACGAGAATACTCGTCAGGTGAAACATTACCCAAGATTTGGTTACCCTATTGAACAAAAATTACGATTAATTTTAATATTCAAACAAATACAACCTTTTTTTTATTATTCGTGAAAGAGAAATTATAATTCGACTTACTTGACTGTTTAGGATCATGATGCATTGGTCGAAATGGTGATGTTCCATTGTTGAAGTGGAATAGAGTTGTGCCAACGGCGAAGAGGCTCTGCAGAAAAATAAACCAAAATTTATAATATTTTCCAAAATGAGAAAAAAAAAAACAATTGTGTTTCTCATTTATGAAGTTGAAGTTTTGAAGAAAAGGATAATTTTTTCATTTTTTAAGGATATTTTCTCAACATTGTTCAGATGCATACAAAAAATTATTTCAATAGGATGAACTAAATTATTAATGTGAATAAATTTCTGAGCTCAATTTTGAAATTCAATAAAAAAAAATAAAAAATATTAAAAAATTTCCGCTGTGATTCGAATAAATTTTTGAAAAAATTGAAAGTTTTCAATTTTTCAATTATAGAAAATAATTGAAACTTTAAAAAATTTCCTGTTGTGTTTTTAATGAATTTTTTGGAGAAAAAATTCAATTTCTTAGTTTCATAATTGTAGAAGATTTAATAAATGTGAAAAAATTACTATTTGATTTTGAACTTTAGTGAGAAAAATTAAAAAATGAGAAAAATTTCTTGCTGTATTTTAAATGAATTTTTGGAGAAACAATCATAAAGTTGTTAAATTCAGAATTGTAGAAAATAAAATGTAAACGTGAAAAAAAAAAATTATTCGATATCAAAATTCAGTGAGAAAAATTTTTTTAAATAAAAAAAATTTCTGCAGTGTTTTGAATGAGTTTATGAGAAAAAATTATATTTTTTCAATTTCGTAATTGTAGATTTAATAAAAATGTGAAAAAATGAACTACATATTTAAATTGACTTGTGGTGTCATTCGTAATCAACTCCCTCCCACCCCTCCTCACATATAAATCTTCGATCAAAATTTTATTGACTGATTTTGAGTTTTGCTGCATTTGGAAAATTCTAAAAATGATATAAAAATAGAGAAGAAGTTTGGCTTGCAATTTCAATTCAAAATAAATTGTCAAACCGACTTTAAAAATTTTAATTCAATGTGCTTTACTGGGGGGGGGGGGTAATAGGTACGTATTACGTAGTTTTAGTTTTAAAATTTTTAAAAATTTTCAAAAATGGTACAGACTTTACAATTTTAAACACAGAAAATTTTCACTCTAAATTTTTTTCGATAAATTCGTTTATTTGAAAAAAATTATTATTTTTAATCTGAAAAACCAAGTTAGAATCGAAAAGTGATGAATTCATCATAAACAATGGGGAAATGTTGTATACAAGGTGGCTCAATTATAAGATCGATGGTTTTGAAAATGAAAAAAAATACTTTGACTGCAAAAATCTCGAAAACTGAGTCACTTGAACAGAATGTTAATGGTTCTTAGGAGAAAGAGAATTTCAAGGTCTACAATTTTTACCCCTTGCAGTTTTTTCGTAACGTTCTTAGTTTGACCAGAAACCCCCTTGTTTTCGTGAAACGTACAAGTTCGTGGTTTTGGAAATGAAGAAAAAAACAAAAACAATCAACAGCATGTAAATTTCTCAAAAACATGAATTTTCTGACCAAACTAAGGGTGCTACAAAAAAATGGCCGAGATTAAAATTGTAGAGCTTGAAATTTGCTTTCTCCTTAGAGCTATTACTTTTTTTTCAGAGGGCTTACGTAGTTTTCGAAATTTTCGCAATCAAAACGATTTTTTCATTTTCAAAATCATCAGCCTTATAATTGGACCATCCTGTATAGAACTGAAAAATTTTAGAAAAATTGCATTCGAATCGGAAAAATTTAGAAAAAATTCCATAAAAATAGGAAATTTTCAATTTTCCCCCTCTTCCTCATCTAACTTCAATTCTTGCCTAATCTATCCATCGAAAACACATCGCTGCATACAAAAAACACACCCAGGTCGCATATGAATTACACAAAAACCAATACGTACTTGATTTGAAACGAATTATTAGTTCCACGATGATCGAGGTCATGACACAAGCACGCGATCATCAAACCCAAACATTCAATTTCGCCAAATATCTTCCACCATTGCGTCGTCTAAATAAAAAACGAAAAAAAACATCAATCGTCGCAAAACGCAGATAAACAAGCTTACAAAAAAACATTCGACAAAAAAACACACTATCGGGTGAATAATTATAATTTTCAAAACCAAACAATAACACACACAAACCCACCGCCGCGCCGGTGAATACGTCGTTAGGCTACCTCACAAAAGTCGTTAACCGGGTCAAAAAATTTCATTTTTATTGATAAAATAATTTCTCATTCGATATCTCGACTAATTTTTAAAACATTCGGATTCGTCAGAAATACGGAATTTCAAAAATTACTATATCGAATCAAGGTCGACGATTATTTAATTGGTCGAATGTAATTTCTACGGTGTCTACGCGCATTAGCAATTGATAATGCGTCGTATGAGCTACATAGCTTCGAGTTGAAGGGAAACAAACACGTCGTAAGTCGTAAATACCTACTGTGATAATAGCAAACATTGTCTGGGCTACGTTGAAGGCGTGTCGCCAATTATGGTACGTCACGTTCCTGTAATTTTTCTTCACACTTAACAACCATCGGCATAACACTTCATAATCAATGTGAAATCTTTCAATGAAATCCAAGTCCAGAAACATACGTAAACACGCCTGATAAACAAAACAAAGAAATACTCGTTTAACTTATTAGGTACTTTTTTCAATTACACAGTCCACCAAATGCACATTTTCCCTTTCAATCCTGAATTCAATTATATCTACTCACCTTTAACGTATCGTCATCGTCTAAATCATTATCGTCGAATGAAAAATCATGTAACTTCAATTTAGCAGAAGAAGGTATTCGCATACTCTGAAATAAAAAATTAAACGAATGAGTACGTCTTATCATCGAGAAGGTGGCTTAAAGGCGAAACCTTGTTAACCACACGAGTAATTTAACCGGGTGTGTGAGAGTAAAACTACTCGAGACATTATTTAATTAAACGTTCTCTTTGAAAAAAAGCTACCAGTTAAATACGCCATCAAAACCACATCAAAGTTAACTGATAATAATTGTGTAAAAGAATCGTTATTTGTGGTAATAAAAAGCATTTGTCGGCTAGGCTGGTTCGAGTTGCGACCACAGCGAATATCATTGAAACGTTTATGCGTTTCGTTTTAAAAAAAGTTGTTGCATTTAAATTCGAAATAAGTACTCGTTTTGTATGTACTCGATCGACGAGTTTATAAAAATGTTCATTTATAGAGTAGATTTGATGAAAATAAAAATTATGACGAGATTTTCGCGGAAAATAAAATTTAAATTTGAATGGAATATTACTGAATATTTTCAGCAACACGTTGGTAATTTTTGGGGACAACTTTTGTCAATGAAGTAATTAAGTTTTGAATAAAAGTCTATTTTTGTGGCAATTAATTAGCATCACTGATTTACAAAAAAAAATTAAAATGACATTACATGCAAAACTGGCTCATAAAAATTGGCTTTCTTGAACCTAATAATGTCATGGACTCGAATTTTCCTCTGGGAAAGAAATATAAACAAAATGCACTGGGATCATGAGAGAGATCGATGAAAGAGGACGAGGATTTCTAGTTTTTTTTTTGGATGAACAAAAGTAAAACCGAAGTTCAGTTTGCTAAGCTCAATCAATATTCTCTTTACATCATCTCCAATTAGATATAACTCCGAAAATTTAAAAAAACCACAAAAAATTCCAATTCAAAATATAGTTCAAATTACAATCGAGGACAAAATATCTACGAATCTAATTACATAAGTGATATTTTATCATAAATTTAAGAAAATTTTGAGAACATGTGCATTATACAATTTTGAAAAATCAGAAAGTTGAAAAAAAGTGACAGAAAAAAATTTTGAACCGATGGGAGGGAGATCAAAGAGTCATTTTGGAACTTTGAATTTTTGAAAACTATCAAACGATGTTACGCCAAATTATCTAAACATTTCAGGGCATTTTTAAACCGTCCTTCAGCAACCCCCTCCCCTTCCCCCACAAAAATTCGGAAGTACAATTTGGAATCATGCAAGGACTTAACAGTTTCAGAAACAATTTGTAAGGAAAAAAATTAATCTGTGAATCCACTCATCATTTTTTTGATTTTTTCCTTCAAGTTTCGAAGCTAAACAGATGAAAAATTTTCCAATCCTGTTTGCCAAAAAAAAAGATTTTAGACTTTCCGTTGCAATTTTGCAAAAAAAAATCTTTGTGAAATATTTGGAGTCTTCTTCCTCCCCCTCCACTGGCTTCTTTCCATTCAATCCCAAAACTCAAAATCTTTCACAAAAAGATCATTTCAAATTTCAAAAATACTTCATATCCAATTTCCAATTTCAATTTTTCTAAAATTTCATACAAAAATTCGATGGTCATGACTCACTCACTCGCATTCAATAAAAAATTTCACAATTTTAAATTGTTTTCCGAACATTTCACGGTATTTGATGGTCTCAGAAAACATAGATATGACGACCATCTTCTCGTTTTTTGAATTTTTGGATAAGTTTCCAAGCGAAGCAAAAATGAAAAATTTTCCTATAAAAAAAAATCGAATTTTTCATCTTTTTCCCGTAAAATTTTCAAATAAGAAATAGACCCTTCCTCCTCTTTCCTCCTTCCAACCCCAAAAATTAAAATCACCTTCAGGAAAAGCAAACGAAAAATCTTCAAATTCGACTTTTGAATAACTTTTTATAATTTTCAATAGAATTTTGATTATCAAAGATTCATTCATGAACAAATCTTGGTTGTTGAATAAAAACAAAATTGTCAAAAGAGAAAAAAAGTATGTTAGCAACTGAAAAAAGGACCATTTTTTTTTGAAAGAAATGAGCTGGTGATAATATTCGTTATATGGTCTATCTTCAAAATTGAAGGGACCCCTCAGATAAGAAGTTTTGTCAAGTTGTACAGCTCATAGAGACCAACAAGATTGCTTAGGACAGCCCATTTATAAAGTCGATGGTTTCGAAAATGAAAAAAAAAACGTTGACTTCAAAAACCTCGAAAACTAACCCCCCCCCCCCCCCAAGTAACAAATCATTAGAGAACAAAAATTTCAAGCTCTACAATTTTCATCCCTCGCATTTTTTTCGTAGCACCCTTAGTTTGGACAGAAAATCCATGTTTATGGTAAATTTACAAAATTAATGCAATTTTTTTGCTTTTTGCTTCATTTTTAGAGCTATCGACTTCGTATACTTCCCGTAAACATGGTTTTCTGGTCAAACTGAGGGTGCTACGAAAAAAATACAAGAGATGAAAATTGCAGAGCTTGAAATTCTCTTTCTTTTATGATCCAATAGTTTTTTTTCTAGGAAGCTTAGTTTTCGAGATTTTCAGTCAAAATGTTATCTTTCATCTTCAAAACCGTCAATCATATAAATGGGCCACCTTGTATACGTATGAAGATTTTTGACGCTCTCTATTAGTACTATCCCCAGTTCACTTCTTTTCAATCGATGTTAAGACACCCTATAATTTCACCCCCGGACTTATCAATGTATACCAGACCTAAAAATCGGATAAAAATTAATATCTGCGGATTACAACTAGAAACAGGGGCTTCCCGAAGATTAACTTTTCGTGCAGCTACAACTTTGTAATTTAGTTACCCAAGGTACACGTAAAATAATAATCTTACTTTTAATCTCAATGCATCGTCCAGTGAAGCCGAAGCATGATAACTTAATAATTCCAGCGTCACACTTTGCTTAGCCATTGCTATCACAGCCTTTTCATACCTACAAGAGAAACAACATTATTAAACCAAGAATCATTTTAAAATTACCAATCTGAAAAATTTTCCACTTACATATGAGTATTGTGTATTCCCATTCCGCAAAAAATGGCGAACGCTTCGACGAAATTTTCGTCATTTTTCGTAAACGGTAAATCGTTAAATTTATTCACCAACTGTACGAGTAGGTACATAAAATAGATTAAATTCATGTATTCGAGATTTTACTACGATCGTAATAACGGTAGGTAATTCGCTTACTTGAATTACTCCGATAATCTGCCCGGATGAATTTTTAATCGGCATGCATAAAATGGTTTTATGTTTAAATCCCATATCTTCGTCGACTTTCGGATCGAATCTGTCGTCTTCGTAAGCATTTGGAATATTTACAGTCTGCAAGAGTAATTATCATTTGTAATATTTTATTTAAACGTACATTTGAGAAATATCTATCGACAGTCTGCTTTAGCTTCGTAATACATGATCACCGCGATATAATGCAATTCTTGAGTAATATTCGGATGGTAAAAAATACACATTATATCGCAACGCGAATCATATATTATATGAAATTGAATTTGAGAAAACCTCGACTCGATATCCTACTATAATAACCACCTTAACCCAACTATGTTCTCTACATACCTCACCTGTGGTAGCTACGTATCCAGTGATACCGACATTAATAGGAAAACGACTTTCAAAAGGACTGCAAAAATCACGAAGAAAACCCCATTACAAAATCAACGTTATCGAAAAATACAACTCAACCATAGCTGATACTTACCTAGTTCGTTCATCATTATCTTCACCTTTCAGATCATTCGCTTCGAAGTCAAATACTCTATGGAAACTTCCCTTAGACGCCCTATGTAATAATAAAACCTACACAAAATACAATCGAATTAAAACCCTCCTTTTTTTCGTAAATTTTAATTGAAAATTTTCCATCGGAAGTGCCCACGTACTTGTACTCTTTGGCACTGGATCAACGACTGGGTATGCGTTAAAATTCTGAACACCATATGCTCGATTGTACTTTGTTCTTCGAAGATCATCCTGGCTAAATCTAATAGTACCTGTGGACAACAAAACGATTTTACAATTACTAATGATTTCCTCGTCTGTGATGCCTTTTATGTCACGTTCAAAGCCCAAAGTAACATGTTTTGAGGTGTAAGCTGCGCTAACGACATTGCGCATGCGATAGTTACAACTATAAGGCTCATCTTTATTTATTTATTTAATTTTTTTTCTTTATTCTAATTATGGGAACCGGTTCGTTAATGGTTTCAGAGTTTCAAATAAATATTCGAATCGGATTTCAATTTTTTTACTTTTAATTTTATGCATAATGTTTTCAAAGCAACATAGTACCAGACTGATATTAATCGAGAAGATTAGACATCTACATAAACATTTTACATTACCAAGTTTAGCATTTAAGGGGGTTCAAAAATTGAATTAAATCATACGTGTTCATTCTCACTGAATCTTTACTGCCAATTAATAATTTTAATCGATTTTCAATCGTTTAAAGCTTGAAATCAACTACAACATCCTTAAGAATATCGAAAACTGCATCAAAGTTATTTTAAACGTCATAAAAATGGTTTAAATTACGAAAAAAGCTCATAAAATTGGGAAAAAATATTCAAAAATCACAAAATTGTTGAAAATAAGAACAAAAAACTGATAAAATTGTTGCAAAAATCGTTAAAATTATTTGAAAATACATTTAAAATATTTTGAAAATGATTGAAATTTCAATTAAAATTTCTACAAAAGTTGTAAAAATTGTCGTAATCATGAAAAAAATTCAAGAATTCGGAAAAAATAATCAAAATATCATAAAAATTCTCAAAATACTTATCGAAAAACCTAGAAAAACTGATAAAATTTGTTATAAAAATCGTTAAAATTTTTTGAAAATAGTAAGAAGTTAGAAAAAAAATTAAATGTCATAAAAATTCTTAAAATATCGAAAAACTAGAAAAACTGGTGAAATTTGTCATAGAAACCATCGAAATTATTTGGAAATACGTTCAAAATATTTTGAAAAAATTAAAATTGAATTTAAATTGCTCCATTCCAAATGTTGAAAAAATTGTAACCATGAAAAAAATTCAGGAATTTGGGAAAAAGTATTCAAAATATCATAAACGTCTTTAAAGTGTCGAAAAATCTAGAAAAACTAATGAAATAGGTACAAAAATTGCTAAAATTATTTGAAAATACGTTTTAAATATTTTGAAAATAGTTGAAATTGCATTTAAATCTATTAAAATGCAATAAAATTGATCAAAATCATTTAAAATACCTACCATAAAATTGCAAGAAACTATGTAAAATGTCATGAAAATTGTTCAAAAAAGCCCAAAATTGAAATTGTTATAAAGATTAGAGTTTAGATATTGGAAAAAAATGCACAAAATTATCGAAAACGTGTTGAAATTCTTAAAAGATGTTTAAAATATCTTGAAAATTTAAAAAATGGGGCCAAAATATCAAAAAATTACATTTTAAAGCAATTTTCAACATATTTTCATTAAAATTGAATCAGCTTTTCTATATTATAATGATAGGAGTATTTCGAGTATCTTTGAAAAAATTTATACATTTATGATGAAATTTTTTCAGTTTTCACGTCATATTTACACAATTTTCATCGAAGTAAAATAACTCTCCTCGAATTTTCAACATTTTTTCATTTTTTTGTAACGTAAACATTTAAAATATTTCAAGCAATTCTATCAACCTTTAATTAATCTTTGAGTGCCTTTCAATAACTTTTATGGAAATTTCAAAATTTTATCCAAAGTACGAAAATTGTTCACAATATTGTAAGCATGATCATTCATTCTACAAATTTTTTTTTATTATTTCAAGCAATTTCACCATTTTTACAAATTTTTTATTGAAATTCAATAACTTTTTTCTCAAATTTTGAGCAGTTTTTACATTTTTTTTTCAAAATCAGAAGAACTTTTACGATATTTTAAGCAACTTTGGTGCAGTAATATAAAACTGAAATCATTTCAGTTTCTGTTTCGGTTTTAGGTTTTCAGTTTTTTTTATTTTAGTTTAAGTTTCGGTTTCAGTTTCAGATTCCAGCTTTCGTCGTTTGGGTTTTGGTTTTTAGGGTTTTGCTCGAAGAGCGAAAACCCTATTGCAATCACTTTTTCTCCTTTTTTTTATTGATTTTCAACCCATAGCCAATCAGCGAACGGCTATTTTCAGTAAGCCAATAAGA
>FIZU01019269.1:0-13190 GCA_900064475.1 Pseudococcus longispinus | reverse complement strand
TTTTTCGCCCCCCCCCCCCCCCACACCATTCTGATGCATCTTTGATCATTATGATTATTTTTAATCATTTCAAGCTTCTTTCTCACAATTCTCAGTACTGAAATTACAAACCCTTTTCTATAAATAACTTCGTAATGCGTTAAATCCATCCCGAAAACACCTCAATTACCAAAACTAATCCATAGCTATCCAAACAACACACCAACTCGAATTGATTTTCCAACACAATGAAAATTACACGCACATACGCCGAAGTAAAATCAAATCTCATATCGACGAAACACAATAATATTATTAATTTAGCATCTCGAGCGCTGGTACATCGTCAACGGTATTAAACTTTACCGGTAACATTTTGCGAACAAATCCCACGTACAAGTTTTTCGAAATCCGGCCCTGGCGTTCGGAAATCTTGGTAACCGAACATTTGGCACAACGTAAGCTCATCTCGAAGCTCATAAATTACCAACCAGACATAAAACTTTCACTGTAAAAGTTCTCGTCGAGTCGCTTCCTGCAACCTTGAACGCAATTCGTAACATATTCTCGAACAAGTAAAAAAAGACGAGTAGGAAGGAAGGAAAGGATGGAAAAAAAAAACAGGTAAAATTTGAATTCACCTTGTAAAATGGCGTCTCATTAAATAATACACGAATTCACTTCGGAGGTTTGCGAATTCATAAAAACCATCGAATAGTGTAGGTAAGGTACCTACTCGGAGTCTGTGTGTGCGAAAAATAGGTGAACTTTTACCTAATCTTATACGTATGTACTTTAAATCGCGATGAAAATATTTATCATGCGTCTGTTTTCCGACACATGACGCTTCGTGTATTCAATCTGAACACGTTTGAAGTTTCCCTTCTGGCTTCACCTGCTCCGTGCGAGTTTACCTTTTAACATACGATTTCGCAGCTTTAAAAAGTACGCGTGTACGTGGAAAGCGCAGACGAAGGTGAAGGAGGAAAACGCCGAGAGAACTCATTCATCATTTTCTTTATCCTAATAGAAGAAGAAGCTTTAAAAGCACTTTTTAGTGTAAACGTTTGAAAAATGATTCTTCGAAGATAGGCTCCTCCTGCTCCGCTCCGGTGTACGAACTACGAACGATACGTTTTTCGTTGCCGGTATAATGCTAAGTAAATACTTTGCCATATATAAAGTTAATTGTTTCTTTCACTTTGTCATTTTTTTTCCTTCCTGTGGTAACGCATTTCTTCCGGTCGCCGACTTTTTTTATATTTACTCGATTTAATTTATTAATACGTGGTTTATTAACGAAAACAAATATTTAATCGAATCTTTGTACTCGTACGGTAAATATTTGATGTTTTTTTCTTCTCTTCGAAGCTCGTATCGAATATTTTGCGCACCCTCGGGCGACGTGCAAATAGTATAAAATCGAATGAGAAAAATTGAAGCGAAAAGTTCCATCGAATCGACTCCAACTTGCGAATTCTTTTCCACAATGTGTAATCCGATATAGTATAATGAACGTAGAAATGCATACGGAATGAATGACCGTAAAAGATGCACGATACTTTGCCAAAAAATATACATGCGAGTGTAAATCTAGCGCAAAGTTGTATTAAAATTCATCACGTACGAACAAAAACCTCGAGTATAGAAATTTCAATTAGATTCTATAGTATTAAACGATGTGCTGTGTGAAATTTGAATTTTCTCCGTTTCTTCGATACCATATTAAATTTAAATCGAGCTACCCTCGTAGTGGTCTGAGAACCGGGTAAAGATTAACCAACGTTTCATCTCCGCGTAGCCGAAGAAATGGCTATTTGTGTAAATTGAGGATCGAATATTCGGATTCGGTCCCTTTTCCCAATTTTGTATTTTCGCTCGGTCTCTTTAAATATTTATTTTTTACACAGCGAATGAGCTCGCTTCAATTTCAATCAACCGAAGATGAACGGAGTCTTCGTTAAAATCAATACTTATGAAAACATAAGTTGAAAAAGGAATTCGGGGAATTAATGCCGACTGGGTTGCGAATAAAGCTACATTTTTGGCAAAGGCGATTAGTAAATATTTCCTTAGAGAGTGGGCCAGTCACAGTTCGTCATCTTTCATTTGATGATGCTGCAAATAAAATTATGCGCTTATTTTTTTGGGAATTTGTTGATTTTGGTATGTGAGGGGGTGAAGTTGGAAGTAGGGACTTTACATTGCTTTGAGGATCACATAGAAATAAATTTTAGAAATTTTTCAAAACAAATTTAATGGACAGAACATACAATTAGGTAGCTTCGGGTGTATTGATATGATTAGTTTTTGATTTTTTTTAAATCACAATTTTCTTATTTGTGACATCATCATAAAAAAAACGTCACGATTCGACATTTTAAAAGTCTACGAAATTAAAGTTTACAATGTTTTGTCAATATTTGTACCATGTTGCAAAAAATTTCGGCAATATTTCATTAAAATGTCAGGTGTGTGAATAAAATTTTTACAATATTACAACAAAAATGCCGCAGTGTTGCGCTACAATTTCTGCCATATTGCAACAAGTTTTCAGCAGCATTTCATCAATTTATCTACAATGTTTCAACAAAATTTCTGCAATATTGCAACTGTGTTTCTGAACGTTGCAACAAAATTCTCGTAAGATTGCAAGACAAATTCTGCATTTTCGCACCGTAATTTGATGACATGTTTCTACAATGTTTTGTCGATATTTTTATAGGAAATGATCATCAATTTTTATTCGTAACAAAAATTGAGCAATATTGCACCAAAAGTTGTAGTGTTGCAATTAGGTTTCAGAAGTGTTGTAACTGTGTTTCATAAATTAATGTTGCAATTAAATTTCCGTAATTTCGCAATTTCTGCAATATTGCAATAAAATTTCTGCATTATTGCAACTGAATTTTGCAGAAAAATTTCTATAATACTAGAACAAAATTTCTGTAGTTTTGCAACAAAATTTCTGCCATGTTCAACTATGTTCTTTCAATGTTGTCTCAAAAATTCACATAAAGTTGCAACATAAATTCCTCAATGGTGTATCCCAATTTCTGCAATATGGTGACATTGTTTCTACTTACGTCTCACAATGTGTTATGGACATTTCTATAATGATCATAACCAAACTTGAGGAATATTGCAACAAAATTTCTGTAATATTACAATGCTGTTTCTGCAATGTTTTGTCGATAGTTGTAAATGTCATAACAAAATTGCAACAGTGTTACAACTGTGCTTTGCGATGCTAGTTGAAAATTTACATAAGGTTGCAACATGAATTCGGCAATGTTGCTCCATCATTTCTGCAATATTTTTACAACATTTATGCAACTTTGCAACAATATTACCTGCAACATTACAGCAATATTTCTTCAACATTTCTGCAACTTTGCCGCAACATTTCTGTAACTTTACTGCAACATTTCTGCAACCTTGTGACAACATTTCTGCAACTTTGCCGCAACATTTCTGTAACTTTACTGCAACATTTCTGCAACCTTGTGACAACATTTCTGCAACTTTGCCGCAACATTTCTGTAACTTTACTGCAACATTTCTGCGACCTTGTGACAACATTGCTACAACATTGTGACAACATTTCTGCAACTTTGCAACAATTTTTTTTTGTAATTTTGCAACAATATTTCATGCAACATTTCTGCAACTTTGCCGTAACATTTCTACAACCTTGTGACAACATTTCTGCAACTTCGCAACAATTTTTTTTTGTAATTTTACAACAATATTTCGGCTGTATTGCAACAATATTTCTGCAACATCGTAACAACGTATGGAGGAACATTTGCATAATTTTGTTGCAACATTTCTAAAACGTGAAATCATTTTTTTCAGCATAGTATTACATTGCTGTCATAAGATCAGTAAAACGTTGTCAACGGCACTATTGCAATATTTTCCCTCCATTTTTGATATTTTTTTTCTCAATCTATGCTCACAGCTACGCTATATTTCAAGATGAGGCATCGACGCTGCTTTTTTCTTACTTTCCCTCACCTTCTACGCATATTTAAACCTTAAAACAATGGAATATCTCATTAAAAGTTTAACAGATTTTCCAACCAATTTACCAAGCTCCTCAAAAACCGAAAAATTTCAACATCCACGCAGCTAATGAATTAAATACGTATCAACCCTGCCAATTCCCATCCAAACGATATTTTCATCCCGATGGCTGGCTCATTTAGCATACAAATGGAAAAAAATTACTCGTTGTAATATATCAGCTTTAAATTGATCCCGGTGTCAAGTCGAAGAAAGAAAAACATGCTTAAGAAAATGTCTGTTAGGCGGTACACACATTTGATACTGTCATTTTGATTTCACTTAAGCTGCACTAGAGAGATGCTGGGTTATCGTTATGATAAATGAATACGATATCCGAATATACGAGTATATAGAACGCGTGTACCGAAGAGTAATATTTACCGGAGAAGTCAGTGGATTTAAAAGTTTTTACGAGATTGCACCGCTGCGGTAACCAATAACGTCATTTTCCATTGATAAAATTTATTACCAAAGTACTCGGGCGAGTTAGAGAACAAAAAAAAATGGTAAAATTTTTTTACTACGATGAGCGTTTATTTTACGATTTTCGCAGTTTATTACGAAAAACATTCCGTTTAGTGTAAACGTAGGTACTTGTATAATTCCGTCGACTATCCATTGTTGATGTCGTATCATTAATTTTATGGCGTTGTTTGAATTGGCGAATTTATATGGTAGTTGAATGTTGATGTTGAACGCAGACGACGTGATCTTACGAGAAGGTGAATTTGCCAGCCTTTTCTTACCTACGAAAGTAGGTTTAAGATACATTTCCTACTCGTGTATCTGAAATGCCAGGATGCTGACACGAATTAAATTCTTCTCGGACGTCTTCGCTCGGCTCCTTTACCCTCAGCCCCGAATATGTAGTCTTGTTTGATGTCGAAAATGTAGGTCGCTTTTTCATTACGATATAATGAGTCTTTTAGCAGCTTACCCAGCGAAAGGCGAATTTTACTCGTATTCGGGTTCTGTATTTATCTTAATTATCAGTCGCTGGATACCTTTGTGTTTCATTTAAGGCTCGTGGCGATAAGGTAGTTTGCGTTTATATTCTTTTATACGCACCTCGCCTCGTACCCAATTCTATATGGTAATTGAGTCTTAATTGTTTTACTTGGTCTGGCAACACCTATGTACGTGGGCTGGCAACATCGCTCGGTGACAACTTTTAAATGAAGTTCTCCGCCGGTGACAATTCGTTCAAACTTCTACTTCGTAATTTCCATCATCAAGTTGGCTAAATGTTGAGTAGTTGGACGCGTGGGTATAGTCGGATATCTTGGTAATATGCGGGGTTTATCATACGATGAGATAACTCAACCGTATCAAGTGTCAAGGTTGAGAGGAATATTGCGATTTACGAGTAGGCACCTTTAACATCGAACGTATTGAAAATAATATTTCGCTGACGTGAGAAAAAAGCATCTAAATAGACTCTTTGGCGTGTCTCATACGATGCTGATGATATTGACACGTCAAAAAAGATTCGTCTATGTGTGTTTCACAATATCGTCGATGGCTTGTACTCAACAGCGTGGAATCAAATCATCATATAACCGAGCTAGAGATTACTTTAATCTTGTCATAGTTTCGATATCTTGTATAATAACGGAGCTTTTTTCAATAATAATAAAAAAGGTAGAGGAAATGTATCAAAAGGCAACGTGCTTTTTATAACTCGTACGTAGCGCAAGACCCGCGACATTTATGAATGTTGGCAGTTGTTAATAACGTAGTGTCGTTTAAAATGACCTCCCTCGTTGTACACATCTCAATGTAAATACGTAGTATTTTTGATGACCGACATTTATGATTTCCCCCTGGTTCGTAGTGAAGTATGTGGGACAACAGGCGTGTATGTGGTTAGAAATTTAAACAGCGGTTTGTTTTTTTATACTTAGCAAGTCCGATAATAAAGTTATCGTGACTTGTGGTTGTGGCTAAATCAGAGAAATGTGTACTCGGTTCAACGAAAAGGTACACGATAAAAGGAAGACTACGAATATGCTCACTTTTATAATAATAAAAATACAAAATTTTTCATTTGATAAAATAAATTGCCGCAGAAAAAAAATTGATAAAGTCATCGTACAAATGTAAAATAATTATTATTCGTGGCAGACCTTTGCTTTGTGAAAAAATATGCCCGTTGCGTTTCATTGTTATACGAACGAACGGAACGTTTAATTTCAATACGTAGACTACTGCGATGTTTTGATTCAGTTGATTGGTATCGTTTACTTTAACGTTTAATGAGTTTAATTACGAAGGTGTCCCCCTTTTTTTTTCCTACGTTGCAAATCAGTCTGGGTATAGGCTGATGCTGTATTGAATAATTTAATAGGTTTCGATGCGACATTTTTTTTCGTTCGACGAATAAGGCGCGACAATGTTGTCAGAGTTGCTATACAGAAGTACCTAAAGCTGAATTGTAATGTAAAATTCATTCACTTTTGAAGTTTGCAACGCTTTACGATCTGAAAACATCTGAAATACGATTAAATAGGTTGCGCGCTTTGCTTTATTTGCAAATGAATAAATTAGGCTTTTCAGAAGCTTTTAATGAACCGTTGAGAAAAAGCTCGTCCGAGTGGATTACATTTGTAGCGGGGTTTCTTTCTTTATATGTATTTTTCTCGAGAGTTGTAACGACGGAATGCGGAATTGTGGTGGTAGAAAGTATGTAGGTAGTGTGGTGCCTAAGCTGGTTGAGATGAAATTTTGCAGTGTTTTTTGGTCGTATTTTTACCGAAGTTTATTCCAATTTGATGAATGAATGCATGCTTGCCCGTTGTCGTCAGTCACATATCAGTATCACTTATCAAATGGCTTCGGTCATCTGTTACATGTCATTTGTATGATTGTATAACGTATCACATTCTTCACATGTGACTTGACTCGTGAAAATTGTTACTAAATGCGACTCACTTGACATTTTTCTCATTAAATTTGACCCAGGGTACTCAACATTTATCACAATTTTTTTTTTTTTGATTAAGCTCAAACGGTTTTGAAATTTTTTATGCTGATTACCTATTGATTTATTAGAAACGAAATTTCATGTTTTTTTTCCGATGGCTCTTTTATTTATCATTTTAATGCGATGGAAATGGAGCAAAATTTTGAAAAAATTGTAATTTTGGTCAAAAAGGAATTATTTTTTTGCAATATACCTAAACTTCCAAATCAAGTGATTTCTGATATTTAAAGTTTTGTCGAATTTCTGAAATATTACCGAATAAGGATTGAAAATGAAAGTAATAAATGTTTAAAATGCAAAAAAAATTGTAAAACATTTTCCCCAACATCGATAAAATGGCAAAATTCGATAAAATTGAGTAAAAAAAATTGAGAAAAAATACAAAATTCAAAATATTTACTGCTAAAAGTGCTTAAAATCGGCCTCAAATTAGCTAGAAAATATCATTACTTGATTTCTAAGAATAATCAAAATTCTCAACAAAAAAAATTGAACTAGATATACTGGGTGTTTCGGTCCAAGTGAACCGCCTTCAAACCAGAGATGCAGCTACCCAAACTACATAAGTGTATGCATGTTTGCAGACCCCAGGATTTGAAGGGTCAAAGTTATGCACTAGTTCTAGTAGATGTTTCAAAACGTCATAACTCTGCTTGTATTATAGATAGATCATTTTTTTCAAAACCATCTTATAGAACTATATTCATGTTTTGCCTAACTCAAAAATTGAAGGAGTTATAATGATTTGAAAATTTGTAACCTTTTCAACTCCTTCAATTTTTTTGTTAAGCTTTTTGAGTTCTACAAAATGAGCTAATCATTTTTTGTCCAAATCCAAAATTTAAAAGTTGAGACAATTTTTAAAAAAAAATTGAAAAGAAAAAATTGAATTTTGAGAAAATTTCACTTTTTATGTTTTTAATGGTTGTAGCTCTTTCAATTTTGAAGGTAGGCAGAAAGTTCAACAAAAATTATTCTTACAAAATTTTTCATAACTTGAAAATCGAAGGAGTTGAGAAGCCTGCAAATTTTCAAATTATTGTAGATCCTTCAATTTTAGAGTAAGGCAAACCACGAATATTACTCATTTTGTAGAGTTTGAAAGGATCCACAAAGAAAGTTTTAAAAAAATTAGCTACCTATAATATCAGCAAAGTTACGACGTTTTGAAACATTAGAGCGTATCTTTGCCTCTTCAAATCCTGGGTTTGGCAAACATCCATACACTTATAAAGTATTGGTAGCTGCACCTTTGGTTTGAAAGCGGTGCACTGCAACCAGAACAACCTGCATCCAGGCATAGCCTTATGTCATTTTTTCAGAAAAACACTTTTTGTTGAATATTGACGAGAAAAGGGGTGCAGACGAGAGTTTTGGACCCGAGGAATCACATTTTTTGCATAGTGAGATTCCAGCCACCTTCCAACAAGTTTTTGGAAACTGGTCATGAATCGACAGTGACTTGGCTCAAAACTGATTTCAAAATTCAAAAGCGGATTGAATTTTGCTTTGGAACTTGAATCGAAGTTTTTAAAACTTGAAAGTTGAACTTTTGAATTGAAAGTGCAACTTTCTAAATGACGCTGTTAGTGCGAGCTATAATTTATAATTTTGTAAAAAATTGCCGTAGATGTAACTTTCGATAGTATTTTCAACTAAATATATCAATTTCAAGACGGATACTCTCAAGTGGAAGGGGGTAGCTCCCCCTCAAATTTGGGCCAAAATTCCAAAAAAATTGAGGTGTATAATATATATGAAATGTTACGTTTTCGGAGGTGCTGAACGCGAATATGATCTTGGTTTTTCGATTGGACCTCATCTGAAGGTCCCAGCACCTCCCCAATAGGGTCAAAATTCTAAAAATTCATAAATCATTTGTTATACATGAAATAGCATGTTTTCGGGGATGCTGAACACGAATATAACTAAATTTTACCGAATGGACCGTTTCTGGGTCTCTCAGCATTCCTCTTCTCTCCTTCAATAGGGTCAAACTTGAAAAAAAGCTCTCCAATTATTTCGAATTTTGATTAAAATGAGAGAAAAAGGATGCTGCGGACCGTGTACAAAATCGAATCGGAAAAGAGAAGTCATTTTCATATTTGGAATCTTCGAAAACATTTTTGACGATTTCTTTGAATTTTGATGCTATCGGGGGAGGGGTGTTAGAGGTACTAAATGAGATCTAAATGAAAAAACTATAGTCGTGTCCGTGTGCAGCATCTCTGAAAACGTACTATTTCATGTACCACATACAATTAATAAATTTTTAAATTTTGACCCTATTAGGGAGGTGCTGGATCCCTCACATAAGGTCCAATCGGAAAATTAACAATTAACTGTTTTTCATAATTTGATAAAACAAGTTCGTGTCGTAGAGCGAAACGACTCAAAAATTTGAATTAGCATCATTAAGAATATAGATTTCGATTTGGTCAAATTTTTCAAAATTTTGATTCCCCCACCCCATTCAGACTTACTTTGAATCCGAGGGAAAAAGTTGTATAATCATTCGAATTCACCATCTTCAAGATTATAGAGTTCGGCATATTGATCAAATTTTAATTTCTTTCTTCTTTCTCTCTTGTCCCCTTTCTTGTTCAGACTCAGTTTGTATCAGAGTGAAAAATGGTCAAGAAATTCAAATTCACCATCCTCAAAAATGTAAATTTTGGCATATTGGTCACATTTTTCAGAATTTTGACCCCCCCCCCCCTCCCTCCCTTATTCTGACATACTCTGAATACGAGAAAAAAATGGTTTCAGAATTCGAATTTTAACATCCTCAAAAATATATTTCGACATATCAGTCAAATTTTTGAATTTTATCCTCCTCCCCTCCCCTCCCCTCCCCTCCCAATTTATGATACTTCTCCTTCGAATACGAACAAAATCGGAATAAAACTCGCACGTAATTTCCCCGCGACTTTCGACATTTAATCCTCTTTCCCCAACGAAAGGAAAAATCACATCGCGCCGGAATTATCTCACGAAGCTAAAATTACTCATTCATTCACGCAGGTTAAAAATTGAAAAAATCCTCCATAAATAAAATTTATTCTGGGCAGAGAGGTTCGGATACGTACGAGTAGGTGCTCCGAATAGTAAAAAGAAGCGCAACATTTTGTTACACATGTTTGCGAAACTATGCGGCAGGCGAAATTTATTCGCGCTTATTTTAAAAACGCGCCCTACTTTATGAATGTAATGTCTGGTAAACTCATAAAAGGAAATTTATACCGATGCACAACTACCTTATCTGCGCGATTTTCACGCCATTAAATTCCACCTTGGTGGAGATGTTACCCGGGGTGCTGGTGTTCGAAGTTTTGCGGAAAATTATCCGTTAAATGAAAACGAATTTATTCGAAAGAATTAAAAGTTCGCAATGGCTGGGAACAGTTTTAATTTTCGAACCACGCAGTGTAGGTAGTAGCTAGAGCTACGTAGATCTACCATCGTAGATAACATTGAAGGGGAAAAAAATTTCAACCGAAGTGACCACACCTTGCGATGTATAAAAATACAATTATATAAATGAGAGACGGTTAATTTCCCGATGTATTTATTTTAGCAGAAAATTAATTAATTTTAGTCGACTCGAACCCTCCAACGGGAGCTTTTCACGTGGTATTTTCTACGCTTTAATTTAAATTTAAAATAGTCTTCGTTATCTCTTAGATGCATAAAAGAATAAGGTGCGTTTTTTATTGGAGGATGAGGAAGCAAAGTTTTAAAAAATCGTTGTTTTTTATATGCACAATGAAAATAATGATTATCGTACAAAGAGGAAATAACATTTTGTAAAAAATCATAATTTTTTATATTTTTGGCCTTTATTATCATGCTATTTGACAATTTGAGGTAACAACGAGTTGACGAATTTGTAAAAACATCGGTTAACGCTTCGTTAATACGTCGCGAGGCACGTGGTATACAAGTTTTTTTTTTTTTAGAAAAACACTTATAAATGTTCGCATCGACGACGTCGAAATTTGTACACAAAAGATTAAAAGTAGGTAACACTTTGGCACGACGGTGTGCAACTTTTACGTGTAAATTTTTATCCTTCTCGGTGAGAGTAAAATGTAAATTTTAATCTCTCAAGATTTTCGTCGTGAGGTCGAATTTAGCGAAGAAAATGTGTTCTTGTTTGTGTATACTGTTTTTTCACTCTATTCTGCTTCCTGTTCTTTCTTTATGTAGCAGTATATAGGTAGGCTGGCGCGAACGTATCTCTACTAAACTGATTCGTCGAGTGTTTTCCGTATAAGAGCTTTGAATTTTTGATGCTGTCGAGTACTCATCGAAGTATAGTGTTTTCTTCTTTTTCATTGTAATAGAGGTGTTACTTTCTGCAATGTCGTCTAGGTTAAGGTTTTTGAGAATATTTTTTTCGCTGTAGGTATAGGTAGAGGTACCTAACCTACCGCGCAGTGAACGAGTATTCGAGAGATATTTGATTCTTTAATTTGAGTGGATTGTGGGGTGTGCTCTCGCTATTATTTCAACGTATTATAATTTCATTGCCGAGTGTTGGATTTTCGCTGTAAATTGGTACGGGTGACGGTTTCGAGGATCAATTATTATGGCAACTTGAGAAAAAGCGCAGTTTGAAAAAAAATTCTATTTTTAAGGAGAGAATTTACTACGTGATGTAACACGATGAAATAATATAATGGTGTGAAATTAAATGACCTGGTGTGATTTGAAATGACATGATTTGGGGTCGTCTTGCGTTTGATTTGATTTTGATGTAAGTAAAAGGGAATACTTACTTGAATTGGATTAGAGAAATTGGGTTGAAGCAAGTAGGTAAGATTTCAGATTTGATGTGAAATGACACGATTTGTCTGGAAATGACATAAAATGATATGATTCAAGTGACACAAATTTGAGTTATTTGACATGAAATGATTTGACAAAATATGCCATGATTACACGTGAAATGTGATTTGACATGAAATCATGCGGTTTGACATTGAATAGCATGATTCAATATGAAATGACATGATTTAATATGAAATGGCGGGTAATTCAACAGAAAATGACATGATTTGACATAAGATGGCATGATTCAAGTAACGTGGAATTTCAAGTGCGTATAATTTACATGAAATCAATTGACAAATTGTGACATGATTTAATGCAAAGTGTCATGATTGAACATTAAATCATATGGTTCGAATGACCTGCAATTATATAATCTGATATGAAATAGTATGATTTGCAGGGTGTCTACAGGGTCGTGGAAGCCATTGAAATCATGAAAAAGTCGTATATTTCAAAAAGAGGACAATAAAGTCATGGAAAAGTCATGGAATATGAAAAAAATAGAAAAATCATGGATTTTACTTGTGAAGTCATGGATTGGATTTTTGACTTTTTATTGCACAAAACTCAAATTGAGTTATAATTCAATTAAAAAATTTTTTGTTGTCAACTTACTACAATTTTTCAAGTGAAAAAAACATTTGGTATATAAAGAAGGATGAAACAAGTCCTGGAAAAGTCGTGGATTTCCAAAAAATAATCCAGATAGGCACCCTGATTTGACATTACATGACATGATTTAATGTAAAATGTCATAATTGAACATGAAATGTGATTTGATGTAAAATCTGTAACGAAGTGTTTTTGAGGTATTTTTGGTTTTTTATTTTTGGATGAAAAATGTGTTCGAATTCCGAGCGTAGTGACGCTAGAGATAAGGAAACGACGTTCCAACGCAGTGCACTCGTCCACGTGGGGGAAACGAGTGTATACTTAGTAACTGGTCTCCCTCTACGTTGGTCGATGTGACCGCACCTACGATGCGCGCGCCACATATCTCTCCCTTCACTCCGTAACACCCGTAGCCGATTATAAAATGTCCTACGTTAGACTCTCTCGTCACAGTTCTGCGACGAACGTGTCAGAAGGAAAAGGCCTGAAGATAAATTCTCACTCTTTTCTTTAGACATTGTCGATCGGCTAATTCGAATGTATCGCCTTCTTGAGCTGGTGCTGTTCGATGGCCGCGATGGTCTGAGTGAGCCGACGTTGTTGAGATTGCCGATCGTGCTGACTCTTGCTAGTCTTGGGATCGCAAGGAGGGCCAATAGTGCTTGACATCGTCAGAGCTGCTGGCTACTTTGCCATTGTTGTTATCGCC
>FIZU01019261.1:0-15537 GCA_900064475.1 Pseudococcus longispinus | reverse complement strand
CCACAGTAAAGCTAGAGAAAATGTTGAAAGAAAGGACTTTAGAAGAAGGAGAAGAGATCAACACTTACATCACTGAAATAATTAACCTCTGCAAACGAATAAACAAAAACATGACTGAAGAAAAAATTTGTGAGAACATTATAAAAGGACTCAAAAATGAACAGATAGAAACTATAACTATGTTAGACAATTCGACTGTTACAAAACTAAGAGAAAACTTGAAAAAAATTGACTATAGAAACTTCATGAAGACCCAAAGACAAGAAGTTGACTTGAAAACAGAAATAGAGAAATTAAAAGAAGAACTGAAAAAGATGAATGAGAAACCAACAGAAAATGTAAATGTGACATACGAACAGAGAGG
Organism: Pseudococcus longispinus; assembly: GCA_900064475.1. Classification (NCBI taxonomy): domain Eukaryota; kingdom Metazoa; phylum Arthropoda; class Insecta; order Hemiptera; family Pseudococcidae; genus Pseudococcus; species Pseudococcus longispinus. Next base: position 15,173 of record FIZU01019261.1, on the reverse strand, counting down.
AAATCAGGGCAGACCCTATAAACCAAACTACCTTAGTCGTCCGAAATTCTACAAAAACCAAGTAAATCAGCAATACAGAAATAAACCGTGGCAATACCAAAACTCTTACAAAAATAGGAATAACTACCAAGGAAATAAAAGTTATCCAAAACAAAACTCATACTGGCAAAATAAACAGAACAGAAAACCGTTCAGAAATTATAAACCCCCTGAAAAACCAAGAAAAGAAAAAACGAAATATTGTGACTATTGCAAAAGAAACAACCACTCCTTGGAAGAATGTTTCAAGAAACCAAAAAACTAAATCGACAGGGAGACACCTTAGACAAAAATCGAAGTCTATTCATATATAAAAAAGAAGTAATGAACGAAGCCTTAAAAGCAATAAAAAAATTAGACAAAATAAGAAAAATCAAGGTGAGAACAGAACCACGAAAATTTGAAAGAATCAACACAACAAACGTTCCAAATTTCCAGATCCCAGTCACATTAGAATTTGAAAAAAGAAAAATTGAAGCTGTCATAGATACAGGTAGCAATATATCTTTATTGAACATAAAAAATTATGACAAAAATGAGAAATTGAAAGAATCAGATATCGACATCACTGGCTTAAGTGATGAAAAAACAAAAGTACTGGGACAAACAAAAATCAAATTCATGATCGAAAATAAAGAATTCAAAGCAAAAATATACGTTGTGGAAAATATTGTCGCAGACATGATTTTAGGAATAGATTTTTTGTTAGCATATCGAGCACGAATAGACTTCGCAGAAAAATACCTACAGATAGGCTTTAACTATAATAAGGTTACGATACCAATAGAACAATGGTCAAAACAACACCTTAGGAAAGAGGAAAATGCAAACCTACGAAAAACCACAATATCGATGACAAATAACATGAAGGTGCCTCCCAAGACAACAATACATTACGAAATCAAAACAAACGACGAAATAAAGACAGAAATTGAAAAAGGAAAAACATTTACAATTGAACCTATGACTTACTTTGAATCATACTCTGGTCTACATATCCTACCACAAGAGATAGACAATTTGTTTTTTACTAGTCCATCAACGAAAACTCTTGCAATCGTACTAGTATTATGTCTCTGGTCCTCCTGAATTAAGTTAGCAATCTTTATATTTTTCCATTTGAAATCCGGGGGGGTCCATGGTAATTCTTTGAAATAAATGGTCGAAATTCTTCACGTAAAAGTTGATTAAAGAACCGAGATGTCTCTTATGATCTAGGTACTCCATTAGTGTTTCTCTTGCCCCTAATACGTTTGTCTCTAGCCTAACGTCGCTTATCACTAGAGGTACTTCCATTATCTGTCCTGAAGAAGTTTGTATGATTCTACCTTCTATCAAACTAGCAGATACTCTTCCTTCTCTAGCAAATTCTGTTTCAGCAACTAACTTGAATTTTCCTTTCTTTCCGTAGGTCTTGTGGTGTATCGTACTTATCAACTCTTGTTTTGTCACCCCGACGAATAGGTTCGGCTTGGCTCTTACCTTTTCATCTGTCGATTTCATGATTTGTTTTCTAGTTTTCCCCATTGTCGATTGCCAATTCCATCTAATATAGTTTGCTATGTCACTCAGTGTAGCTATGGTTTCGTTGTAAGTAGTTGGGTTTATAACGACTTCGACAAGGTAAGCACCATCATGGATAAAACAGCCCCTTGTTTCCCCATTTTTAAAGTCAATGGTTTCAATACCCTCGTATTCTTGGAATGAAAATCCCGACCTATTTTTCCTGCACTTTATTAAAACCTTTGCAGCTCTCGGTGAAAAATAAGTTCCTTGTACTTGTGAAACTACTGAGACTGGAATGCCCATGAACGCCTTTAAAGCACACGTATAAGTAGTATCATCTATATCTTCCATGTGTAACGCCTCAAGCAGGGAAACTCCAGTTAGAGACAATAAATTTACATTGGTCTTGATTACATCATGATTAATTCCGTTTTGAATAGCTTTTACTAGTACCTTGCATGTACTGTAAAGTTGATGCTTTATTTCATCACTCTTTTGTTTTTCATTTATCTCTAACCTAAGCATTGTGAAGCAATTTTGTTGTACTGCATAACGGAAAGGACCAGTAAAGTCATGACACCCAGGAGTACATGGCAGCATACGAGGCTTTGGATCCATTGCATCTAACATGATTCGCGACTGCTGTGCAAATGATAATTTGTCTACAATAGAAGACTCTTTTAGTTTTTGTAGCTCTTCTATCATATAAGGAGTTACATCCTCTCGTGGTAGTACCATCTTAGGGGCAATGACTTGCATTAGCGTTGGGACTCTGTATTGTTTAGGAATATCTACTATTGGCTTTTGTGTCTGAGTCATTTTTCGCTCCAGTATCGAGAACCCCATTGAAATGGTAGCTTTGTTCCAATCTACGTTAAAGTAATCTTTTACTTCTTTCCTGTTCTTGCTCATTAAGGCGTCTATCACCTGTTTCGTAGATTCATCAGGTACTTCAGACTTTGAGACCCACCAATCTACAGCCTCTATCTTGCATTGCACGTATCCCATAGTCCTCCCATCTGATCTTCCTATATACTCCTTCGGCACTTCAAATTTTTCTGCTTGCTTCTTATCTATTTTTATTGGGAATTTACTAGTTATCGCCATCATTGTCGAAGAGAGTGGATTTGGGTCTTTAATGTCCTTAGCTGCTCTAGCTACCACCCTCATGTTATTAAGGTTCATATTCCTTAGTACATCAATGGACCCTTTCTTTGCATTGTTTACTAAACTAGCTACGAAAAGGCAATGCTCAATCTCTTGTTTTTGATATTCAGAAGTCATTTTAGAAAAGGAACTGTTCTTACTGTGGTATACGAGATATGTACAAGGCGGCGTGGCTATGTGTTTTAGGAATACGTGTGCGTTGTATGTGGTACAGCCGGTGGTTATGTGTACAGATAACGTGAAAGATTTCGTTGTGCGGGCTAGCATTAGAGAAATGTAGGTGGTGAGACGAAGAAGAAAAAAAGAGGCACGAGCTTGGTATATCCAAGTCGAGGTTTTTCTTATTTACGAATGGCGAACGCGCGCTCGTTAAGGTGTATGATGTAAAAGTTGCGCATCGCAGCTTATTACAATTTCACGTTGAAATGAAAAATTGTGTCTAGTGTATCTGCATCGTAACACGAGAGCGTTGTTCTTATGTATACTTGGCGTGCGGTTATGGTGAAGGAGAAAAATTATCTTTATCGGCGTTAACTGCTAAATGTGTTAAGATGGTCGTGAAGTAGATGCGGTTCGGTTGTAAAATGGGCAGTGGGCTGAGTAGAACGTATTTTTGAGAGCGATTTTAATTACTAGCGCGATTTTATTGATGGAAAAGGTACGAAATGTGGTATAATTTGATGGTGGTGGTGGTGACGACGAAGGGTGTAAAGGCATTCATGAAATATTAATATTTCTCGACTGGGTGCTGTCTTATTTTTGCTGGATCTTGAAATATCGTCGTTTTGTTCGGAGGAAGGTGGGCCAAGAGCCTGGCGTTAACACTGAATTACTTTGTGAGACCAAATTATGCAAAGTGCCTCAAATTGTTTTGATATTCAAGTCAATTTGAACTTTTACCCATCGTTTAGAACCATTTTGGGATTATTTTACAAATTAGCTGTTGCTGTGGTAGAAAGTAGATTATCCAGAGCCCGAGCTTTGAGTTTGATTGTAACACGTTTTAGCCATTGCACGCATCACCTTTGAACACGTGTGCAGACTGTATAGCGAAATCGTATGTTTGTCGACCCCAGCATTTGAAGGTGCAAAGTTGGTAGGAGTAATTTTTTGTTGAGCATTTTGAGCTCTGCAAAATGAACGGATAGTTTTTTGCACAACTCCAAAATTGAAAATATGAAAGACCATTTTGTAAATTTTTTGGGAAGAAAGAAATTGAGTTTTGAGAAAATAATGACACTTTCTGTCTCTTTAGTATTTGCTGCTCCTTCAATTTTAGAGTCATGCTGAAAATTATTAGCTTATTTTGAAGAGCTCAAAAAGTTCGATTGAAATGACTCTTACAAAATTTCGCATAAGTTGAAAATTGAAGGAGTTATGAAGCTTGCAAATTTTCATATCATTGTAGCTCCTTCAATTTTAGACTTGAGCAAAACATGAATAGAACTCATTTTGTAGAGCTTGGAAAGTTCAGCAAGATAGTTTCAATAAACATTTGCCTATCTATATTATCAGCGGAGTCACGACGTTTTGGAACATCTATCAAGACTATAGCATAACTTTGCACCTTTGAATGCTGGGTCGACAAACATGCATACACTTATGTAGTTTGGGTGGCCGCATGTTTGGTTTGAAGGCGGTGCACTACTACTGGAACACCCTGTATCAAAAATGAAACCCTTTGACTGGTCTAGGGGTAAAGAAGGAAACCATCTACAACGACGATTCTTTAAACAAAAAAATTCCTAAACTCGAAGATATACGACGACCAAGTGTACTACAAACACATCGCACATGCCAAACGCCAAAGAAGCATACATCGTACAGCAACACAATCGTACACATACGAGAATTTCGCTACACTACATACAGATTAAACATCACTTTAACAACATCGAGTCGTAATTTTCATTCCGTTCGCCACGCCGCCGAAGCCATAAATCTATAAACGTTTTCTCATCTCGGGCACGTTGCGACAATTGTTAAATGAACAACGCCTGTCTGGAATCGTTAACACAATATTCTGCCAAAGCCAACTCTTAGCCCTTTTCCTGCATTCTGCCCTCCGCCATTCGCTTCAACCGCATCCCTGTCACAATCCCATCAAAACTGTACAATACATTTACGGCTAGGTACTACCTCTATTACAACTACGTAGTTATAAAGAGCAATACCTGGCTATATTCCGCATGTTTAGCACACCATACAACTAAAATAACTCTATGAAGCTAACTTTTCAACCCCTATAGCTCGGTACTTAATTTTACTCGTCTACTTAGTCGTATTCGAATGAAACAAACGGTCTGTCAACGTTGCGATAACGCGATGCGAATTTGTACGTAATTTGTATTCTCGCGCCACTACCAAACCTACATAAATACCATCACGCGGCCTGTGTTTCTTCAACTCTACTCTTTGGAGAGAAAAAAATTAGATACGAGAGCATTTTTAGTCTTCAAACAGGGGGAAAAACTTCCCACCGGCGTATTGTTCTAGGTAGTTTTCATTTGAAATGATGGAAGCGGCGAGACGACGAAAAAAAAGACTTGTTTTTTACTTCATTATCAACGTATTACGCTGTCGTTTACCGGTTAACCTTTTTTTCTCTCTTTCGCTTTTGTTATTTCGCCTAATTACCTACTCGTACTCATTTACCGTTTGAAGTTTTACACTCTTCTGTTGTTTTTTTTTTTTGCTGCCCTTTTTCCATGTCTTTCGTAGAAGAGAACAACGCGACCCCAATTAACGACACTCGTTAGATAATCAATTACGTCGATTCGCTGCTATGTTTTCGCTAATTTTTTCGTTTTACTGGTCATGATTGCAACGGTGCAGACAATTCGATGGGGTTTCAAGTGAAGGATGTTGACAAGAGTGAGAAAAGCATCAGCGCGATTGATTATATTGAAGATTGATAGAAAATATCAAAGAATTGTAAGAAATATTGGAAAGACTTGATCAAGACTACTTCTATCATCGAAGCATTGATTCTACTTTACAAGCTGCACTAAAAAATCAATGATGTAAGTTCAGTTGGAAGGAGTCAATTTCGTCACATTTTCTCACTCTCACTCACACACTCTCACATCAACCATAAACTTCACCCACCTTGGTCGGACGAAACTAACCTCCGTTCGTCTTGATGACTATTTTATCTCGCCATCGAGATTCCGGAAAAAATCAACAACGATCGAAAACAATCACTTTAATTCGGACGACTTAACAAAGGAAGATCTAACCGCGCGAAAACGCATCGCGAACGAACGTTCTACAAAAAACAACTTTTCACGGGATACAAAATAATACGTCCTTACTCTACGTTTAAAAATGAAGAAGTGAAAATGCAATCCTAAAATTACATTTACGTGAAGTACGAAAGTACAAACTACCTGATGGGCGGAGCTAATATTCGCCTTTGAAATTACCTTATATGGGCATAAAAATCGATCTAATATTATCTTATCTAATAGAACGTACAATCGTACTACGCATTAATACTTCCTACGGTCTTTGGGCAAAACCCAAAACCACCATACCACATACATTCCCCCCCCTGGGAAAATAAATTTTCCGCAAGAAGAAAATTTAGGATATAGGAAAGTATAATACGCGTACGAAAGACGAGCGTACAGAGATCACATGTACAAATACGTAAGTAATTACAGGTAAGTATGCACATTCTATCTAAAAACACAAGTGAAAAGATGCATGGTTAAGATGGAAAAGATTAAAGCGATTACATCGAATTTTTGAAATTTAATTATAACTAAAAATTTGCGCAAGTAAAAAATTGAAATTTAAAAAATATAAAAATTATCTTCTGAAAAAAATACAAAAATACAAAACAAAACAATTACGAAAAGTAACGAAATCACGAAATTACGAGTTAATGAACGAAAGTTCAGTCAAAAAATTGGTCGAGGCGAGTCGAGTTACGTTCGGAATTCGGAAGGTCATCGGCGTCCTCCTCTTGAGCTACGCTGGCGTGTTGCGGTATTCGAATGTAAGTTGAGTTGACAAAAAAGTCGAAAGGGTATCTCATTCGACTCTGTTTTTCCTTCGTCGATGCACAGGAAGTCGTAGGCTATCTCCGGGTTCATAGCCGGAAGGTATTCGGTGCAATTTACCGACACTCGGCGTTCGCCGTTTGTTGGATTTAAATATAGCCGAATAGCGTTCCGATCGATCCTTTGGATATGTTTGGCGGCGAAATCTCGACCGAAAACGATCGTGGTATCTCCGAGATTCTGGTCTACGTCCACCTTGAACTTGAAATTCGAACTGGCAAAATGCTGAAAATCAATATAGTTGTACATTACACCAGATTATAATGGCTACCGCGGAAGAATTTCCAGCACATGGTGGATGGAATCATGAAACCTTTGAGCACAAATACAGAATTTCTACTTTATTTCAACCAGCTTTGAAACAGTTCCAATGCCATCAATATCTAGAAGAACCGGAACTCCGTTGCAGTAATCGAAGCGAATAAGGCAAATCTCGTGAAGAGCGTTGCAAATTTCGAAATAAATAATCCGATGACCATAAAAAACGAAGCGCCGATGGACGTCGATCCTAATATGGTCGAGATACCGGATTCGTCAAACGAATCGGATCTCGAAATCATTGAGCCGCCGAGCCAATACAAGATACCTAAAAGAAAAGTAAAAAGTTACAAAAATAATGATCATCGATTGCCGCTGATCAACATTTTATCAAAGATTGCCCGTAGCGGAGTTACCTAGTCCGAATTCCACGAAACTGGTCTGACGTAAGCGATTCTGTCATTCCATCGTTGTAAAATTAAATCACTTAGACTAAGGCTAGACTGGTGCGAAAGCAGGATAATTGGAAGTATTGAAAATTGGCCCGAACAAAGGTGTACAGTTCGTCACCAACGCACGTATTACTTGAGGGGTACCTATCTGCGAAGGAGATAATTTATAAGTCGACTTTTCACCTCGACTATAAATTTCGAACGAAAAAGGTCGAAATTACGGTACGTGTGCTCGAGTCTTTAGATCATCTACGGTGTCATATTGGGATACCTTTTCGTATCTCGCGCTAAAATACAACCTGGTACCTAGTCGGAGGGTTGAAATTTACCAAATTTATTGGATTCGCGATAACGCGTCCAGTCGCGTACTGAAATATATGCTTCGTCGAAGAGGAAACAAAGGCGATAGGAGACGTTCACGAATCCTAACCGCAACCGGAGAGATAGCCATTGGTTACTTAATACCGAGGATTTCCTATTTTGTCGTGTAAAAATGACTGCAACTTGACCGAATGAATCAACTTTATAATTTCATATCTGTATTGGAGGTGATGTACTATACGTATTGTTTCAGCTGGGTTACACGTAATATTGTGTAATTGGATTTACTCATTTGGACAATTTTAGCAATAGGGAGCGATAATTTTTGTTAGAGTTTTTAAAAAAATGTTATTAGGAAAGTATTTACGGTACTCCAAAATGGCAAATGTATTGAACGCATAATTGAGAATTTCTCGCTCATCAAAGTGTTTTTCTCAAAAATTGTCAAGCGAAAAATTTTCATTGGCTTCGTGTAATCATGGTGAATTTTTAAATTTTCCGAATTTCCCGGGCAAACGAAGTATACTGATGAGTAGTGAATCCACTCAGACACTACTGATGTATAAGGCATTAAAATAATATTGATGTGTAGTAAACGCCTACTGAAAGAGTTTTGACAAGTAGTAAAAAACTACTCACAGCATTACTGATGAGTAGTGAATCCACTTATACACTACTGATGTATAAGGCATTGAGTAATGAAATATTATTGATGTGTAGTAAACGACTACTGAAAGAATTTTGACATGTAGTAAAAAACTACTTACAGCATTACTGATGAGTAGTGAATCCACTTATACACTACTGATATATAAGGAATTGAGTAATGAAGTATTATTAGTGTGTTGTAAAAATCTACTGAAACAGCTTTGTCATGAAGTGAAAAACTACTTACAGTCCTACTAATGATTAGTAAATCGACACTCATACACCACTGATGTATAGGACAATCAGTAGTAAAGTGTATTGATGTGTAGTAAACCACAACTGAGCCACTACTACTCTGTAGTAAAACACTACTGCCCTGTAATGAATTAACTACTGAAGCACTATTGATATGTGGTGAAACCCCTTTTGAACACACTGCTGTGTAGTGAATAACTACTGTCTCAAGTAGTTTTTTTCTACGTGGGTAGGCGTCCAGGGAAATAGAATAATATTGGCCTCCATTCACCTAGAAGTTCAGTGTCGGCGGTGTTCGAATACTGTCCTCTTGTCACTTTTAATAATCGACCATTTGGGAATTCTTAAGCAACGAGAAAGCCAATCCATTCCACGGGAAGGATATCCTGTTCGCTTCTCTGCCTCCTGCGATAAGAAGAATGTCTGCTAGTGCATTCATCAACTCTCTGGATTCGGAAACCTTTTTCCCAGAGAGGGCTTTAATAATGTCATCGGAATCGGGGACATGGGAGATCACTCTCTTGGCTGCATCTTTCCACTTCTTTTCATACCTCTCATTTCCTTTTTGGTTTAGTAACATGATCATTATTGTCATTGGACCCAATGACTGAGCTAAGGAGGACTTTCTCGACGGAGGAACAGTAAGGCCTTCTAACAGGATATGATATTCGCTAGTAAGTCCGTACGTTAACACCGATGAAGTCTTTTGTCCATTCACATCTGTTCCTAGTATGATGTGACTATGCCCGAGCCGTAGTTCATCTTTTATTGTTTTCAACAGAATGGCCAGTTGGAAAAATGGAGCTGCAGACTTGGGGTCTCTTCGACTTCCATACTTAAAGAGGGTTCACCTTCTTCAGCCATTTTTTTCGCAATTCAAATTTTTTATTTTTAAGAGACTGCGTTTGCTACTCGGCGAATACATCATCCCATTCATATTTTTGCTCCCATAAATGTTGAATGAGCATTTTTGGTCGTAAAAGTATCGGACATATTAGGCCTAATGGGTCGAATACAGAAGCCACTACCTTGACAAGTGTTCGTTTAGTCACAGTTTCAAAGTGTCGCAAATCTACTTTTGTTTTAATTTTTATGTGGTCGGTCGTTAAATTCCAATGAATACCAAGAACGGTCGTTTCTGTTGGTTGGTTATGAGAAGGAAGTGCATTACGTAATTCTGAACTATTCGTATACCATTGTCGCAGATTCATATTGATCGATGCGAATATGTCCTTCAACACCATTCGTTGATCCCCCTTTACTCGTATTTCGTAAAAAAAAAAACTGTTGTAAATTCTCGAAACAATCTACAACACATTTTCATTCATGATCTTAGATATTTACAACATCTTGGCTCTTACATCATTCGAACTTTCTCGAGCGTGATACGTAGGTTCGCAGGTAAAGGCAAAAATCCGAAAAACTTTTACATCACCTTAAAATATGTATGGGCTGCCTTTGATACACGTATGTACCTACGCAAGGAGCACGTATCTCTCCCCTGCATCCTCATTCCGGCTTCTTGTTACGCTCGAGGGTACAGGTCTTCGACACAGCGCAGCCAGATTCGATCGGCGAAACGTTAATTTATAAAATTTCACGGTACACACGACCAACTTTTCAATTCTACACATACGCGATACCACGAAGAGTGCAGGGCGGCGGAGACGAGAGCGTATAGATATAGTCGAGATATACACCACGATTCTCGTGTACGTAGATATACTCGTACACATGCACATACGCGAGGGCAAGTTTTTGAAATATTTCTAAATTTCCTTTCGGCGATTCCGAACTCGATAAAGGGGTAAGAGGTGTAACCCCGCCAGCGTTCCACCCTTGTTCACGTATACGGCGTCGTCGTCGTTTACGTGTACGTATACGCTATACATATATATACAATACACAATTTACTCTTTTCGGATCGGCTACTATGCTGAGAATGGCATGGCGCAGGCAAACATTCCGTCGTATAGTAGTTTTCTCAGCTATAAAACTTTCAAAAGTGAACGAGAATAATGCAATTTCGAGATTTTGTTAAAAACTTCCCTTCCCCGGCACCCCCCGGATACATATCTGTGCGACGTGGAGTGGCGTGTGACCGAGCGTGCGAGCGGGGGCACAGGACGCCGCCAAACTTGGGAAAATAGTTATGTATTTAATTGAACTAACTTTTAGATTTATAGCTCGTATAGAGTTTTATATTCGATTTTATGTTTATTCTCGTTTCCAGCCAACGACAGTAGTAACAACCGTATACGGTAATAATGTATTTAGTATGGTTCGGACAACGGGGTGAGGGGATGCAGAAGGGACCTTATGGGATGTCCGTTCGTGTATTGTGTCTTCGCTGTGAGCTCTACAATGCTTGATATTTCATCTCCGTTCTGTCCATCGTCGTACTCGTATGCCATTTCCAATAGATAAAATAAACACGTGGAAAACAATTTCGTTTCGTTGAGGTAATTCAGTCGTTTCAACGGTACGATTTGTTAATTACATTCGCACGTTGATTTCAGTCCATAAAAAAATCAAAAATTGCTCAGAATAATGTATTGAAATCTTTCCACCACACGTTACTTATTTAGTATCTACTCCTATATTTTTATATTGAAAACTCTCTCATGAAAAGTAGGGGAGAGTTGGACAGAACGGGGAGGTTCAACTTTGGCAGCCAATTACTCAAAGAGGAATAGAGATAAAATTAAGAGGTTGGGCTTAATATTATTCCCTGAATCTTCCGCTATCATTGGTCCTATTAGATATTTTTATTGTTAGTGAGATGGTAGAGCAAAGCCACCGTCTTAGGCTAGAGCGATAAGTTGGCCGGCCTATACGATCACACCACTCGAAGGTAGAAATGCTTCTCTCACACATGTTAATACTTTGCGCGAAATAACTTGATTCGTCCTTCAAGTGGTGAATCTTTATTAAGTCGATTAAAACATGGAAAAAGCACATTGACACGAAACTTTGACCGATTTGACACTTAACCGCATTTACAGAGTATCCTCTGCTCCGAATCAACAAACGTTGACCACGTATTCCACGTTGGATATCATTTTCTCATAAATTATGATATCTGGGATCCAAGAAAGGAATGAACCTGGGATGATTTCTATAGTGAGATTTTCGGCGTTTGTGAGTAATAGAAGGATGATGAAAAAAAGGAAATTCATCTAGATAAAATAAACTTATAATACTCTATCAATAATGTTTTCTTCAAGTTTTTTCGGTTTTTTAGACAGGATGACATCGTATTTGTTTCCATTTAATACATTGCTTATTAGAGAGTAGCAATATACACGTTCGTTTATAAAAAATAATATTCGGCGAAAATATGCCCCGATTTCTTCGAAACTATCGTTTTCTTTTCTGTCCAAAGAACCGTATGGGATTATTCGGTCATGCGGGAATGATCCCAGTCGGATCTATTTCCACAGTAGATTACAACATTGGCTTTTTCCTGGAGAAATAAATTAATCATCCCTAATGCATGTATTTTTATATTTGGGGATAAGTTGTATAGGTCAACCATCTGTAATATAAAAAAAATATAGGTATAGATATTGTATACGTTGAATATAGGTAATTTTTAGAAGTTTTAAGAATTGTTCAATCTGTATTAATTGTAATATGAGATGAGAAAGAGATAGAAATTATATATTTATGAAAATCGTAGTAATCAGGAAGGTATATGTGGGATTTGTAAATGCAAGCAAAATTGGCTATCTAGCCCCGAGTCAACTCGGGGATGGGATATCTCTCCTGGTCGTAAAGAGTATTTTTACAAGATCAGCAGAAAAAGATCTTATGGAAAACTGCGAAATTTTTATTCGAGTTCAATCATTAGCAGTCTTCCGATTCGGTATGTTTTTCTCGTAATACTCATCGGGGTTATCTGTGGATATTTGATAGTTTTCGTTGTTTTTTGTGAAAATAATTGTCGGTGTTTCGTCGTAGAAAATTTTATTTGAGTCGTTTTTTGTTGAACTTGGACTACCTCGTCATAATAATCTTTAAGCAACCATTCGTCAACTCAACTCCTGCTCACACCGAAATCTCACTCACACAGCTCTGCTAAGGGCGTTACCTTCGACATCGTGGTCGTCGTCACGTCGTCATTCATTCAATAACGAAATCCATCGTCGTAATACCTTCAATAAGTTCCGCTTACCTTGGAAAAACAACAGCCCAAATAACGAGCCGAATTGCCATCATTGATTATTCCGGCGACCTCGAACAGGTCGCGTCGCGGGTTCACCACCAACACCAACCCATCGCAGCGCACCCTCGTCTCACGAAAAATCCTACTTCACCCTTCGAGGGAAAAAACCACCCCTGGCGTACACCTCGAAACGCGAGATAATGATCGTAAATTTACCGTACGAAAACCCTTCACCTCTAATAAACGACGACGTGTACTATCGAAAGAGGAAAAAAATTACGTACATAACGCGATGTGCGAACGAACGCCGGCGAAAAAAAAAATCCCAACGAGAAAAACGACCGAACCTCGCTTTTTCCGCTAACAACGCCATTATCACTCCACTCGATTTTAACGCCGCTAATTATGTACCTACCTACATAAAACGAAAGAACCCGCACACACCTTGACGTGATGGCTGCCTGGGGTACCTCTATCTTCATCTCTCACTCTTTGCATCTATCCTAAAGCAACGATACGACATGGTATCGAGTAAAAGAATACGTAACGATGGCCTCCTTCGCTACGTCGGCCGATTACTGCCGCATTATCGTACACTTATCGTAACCCAGACGAGGCGAAACCGCCACTCTGCCTTCGTATGATACGGTTATGCAATTTTATTAACGTCGTTTACAATACTCGTAAAAACCGTCTCTCTTTCATGGCTGGTTCGTCTGCACCTCCACTTCGCCGCCATCTCCATCTACCTAGTGCCTCTCACACGTACAGTTTTTACTCGATCTATAGCTATAGCGTGCCGCATATTAGCCCAATACAGCATATTACGTACGTACAATACACCAGCACACGTATTCCCAAGTAATACGTACATAGACATACTACCATTTCTACATGCTATACCATCCAAGCCCCCTTAAACCCCTCTTTCTCATCGTCATCTCTATTTTGAAAACGTTGGCTACACGTTTAACTTTCTCTCGCACGCGCTAGAAGAAGATTCGCCGGGACAGCATAAAGACGGAAACGCGGTTCGGGGTGGAATTTCCTTTCCAGATAATTTTCTCAATGGGATTATTAAATAACGGTAATGAAGATGCGGTGGCGAAGGCAGCCGCGTACCGTCGACCGACGCTTTTATTTCTTTCGCACGATTAATCGACTCGAAAACGAGGCGAAATCCAACCTTTTTCTTCGCCCTTCGGCAAGGCAACTTCTTCCTTCGGTTTCCAGCTCTGTGTGTATAGCGTCTTGGCCAACTTCTTAGTCGTGTAAATTGGGGCGTTTGCCAACGTGCCGGCGCTCTAGCTACCTCTGCGATGCGACTAGACCGAATTTCCACCGGTGAATGGTATTCGATTGCGTAAAAAATTTATACCGAGTTCGAGATGCGACCTAACACTTGGTCCTCAACTTGACGAACTCGTTTGAAGCCTCGAATATTTATTTAGTGTTGAGATGAGAGCTATGGGAGATGATTAGATTCAACTCGAGCAATCTGATCGATTTCTGTGATTTTTTTCTTTCAATAGCTGATGTTAATTTGATAACGCGAGCAAAATTTTCGTCTAATGTAATTTGCAGACCTCTTACGCGGCGTACATTAACGAAAAGTCATCTTTGTACTAAGAGAAAATGCGCAAGAAAACGGGCTGAAACTTAATCACCCTTTTTGGCTCCTAACTAGAACAAACGACGAACTGGCATTACGTTTTATTACCTTCTTTATTGTACTACAATTACGCGCACGCGCCGCTGTACAGGCCTACGACTGGATCGCGATCCGATTGAATGAACTCCTCGAACTGCGGTTCGTGAATCACTTGTCCCCGATGCTCGTGCGGTCCGAAATTCCTCCAAAACTTGAGTCGCCTCAGGTTAGCGCCCCGACGGTCTAACATGTGAGGGACCGCCGACGGCGGGATCAAAACTACCATTCGAACACCCCTTCGGTGTAGTCGTTCAAACCAGGGCTGTCAAGCCGAACGAATCGGCTTCGGCTTTCGGCTTAAGAGATTTTAAATAACGGCTTTCGGCTGGCTATCGGCTTAGCGTATTATCGTTTGGCTGGCTATCGGCTTTTTTTCGGCTTTTTTTCAGCTTTAAGCCGAAAAAAAGCAGATAAAAAGCTGAAAAAACCGAAAAAAAAACGATAAAAAGCCGATAAAAAGCCGGAAAAAAGCCGATAAATAGCCGATAAAAAGACGAAAAAAATCAGATGGAAAAGCCGGAAAAATCCGAAAAAAAGCTGCGTAAAAAACCGATAGAAAGTTGGGGAAAAAGCAGATTAAA
>FIZU01019243.1:0-13996 GCA_900064475.1 Pseudococcus longispinus | reverse complement strand
TGGACAAAAAATTTGGACAAAAACTCTGACATAATGTCTAAAAGTTAATGAAAATCTGAAAAATTTTTCAAGTCCAAAAAAGTCTGACAAAAATGGACAAAATATTTGGACAAAAAATTTGGACACTTTTTTAGGATTGGCCCCAGCCATTAGACATATCCATGTCAAAAACCATGAAAATCGTTTGAAATTTTTACAAAATTTGGTGAGAATGTTGTAAAAGTGGTCAAATTATCATGAAGTCCGCCGATCGACTATCTCGTAAAAATGATTAGAATTTTGTCAGCAGTTTCTAAAATTTTCAGGTCCTTTTACCACTTTTGCATTATTTTTATTGATTTTTATAAAAATTTTTAAATATTGCAACTTTTTTTAAGACATTTCAGCTATACTTTTACAGCATTTTTCAACAATTTTTAGGAATATTTTTGCAATTTTATGAGATTTTCGATGCTTTTTATAATTATGACGTTTTTAACGATGTTTTTACTAATTCCTATGGAAATTTTAAGAAATTTTAACGGAATTTCACGACTGGTCGTTATTACTATGTTTTGTAAATGATATTTATGGGGATCTCAATGAGATCAACGACATTTTCGGCGATTTTGATGATTTTTTTGTCACTTTACAATATTTTTATCCATTTTTGAGAAAATTTTGGCATTTTCAACAGCATTTTCGACGGTTTTCATGAATTTTTGGAAATTTTCATTATATTTTTAGTAATTTCTATGGAATATCAACAATTTTTACAATTTTTAATTCGTGATTTGTTGACCACTTCTATGATATTTTTACCAATTTTTATGAAAATTTTAATTATTTTCACAAAATTTTCAATAATTTTCGTGATTTTTTGACCTTATTTACCATTCAAGTATTTCTAATAATTTTTATGGAAGTTTTCAACGGTTTTACGAAATCTCAATTAGGGTACGTACTTTTATAACAGTTTGAAGAATTTTCACTAAATTTCCTGTCTTGCGATTGGTGATCAAATTGGTGGTTGGATTGACTCTTGACTCCTGGATAGGTGTAACTTAAGCTGAGTCCAAGCTTCCAGGATCCATCCAAGTGCAAACAGAAGACGTGAAATTCAACAACTATTATCTTCAATTTAACGTAGGTAAAATGAATGATTTGTTTTTTTGATTTTCCGTTTGAAAATTTTGTTGGCCTGGTTGACTTTTTAGACTTACAAAATTTCAAATATTCTCTTGAACTGAATCGGATGACTTTTTGTGCAATTTTGAACGTCAGTGAAGTAAAAAAGATTGAACACGAATGAGAAATTTTGAAAAGCATATTTTTTTACCCTTTCCAGCAAAACTATAATCAGACTTTATTTGGTTTTATCACCTTTTATTATATATCTGATGTTGCAGCAACTCCATTCACATGAATTATTTTCAGATTTCATCTTTCGTTTGAATTGCAATTGGCCAAACATATCTTTGGGTAGAAAAATCTGGCATAAATCAATAGATAGATGTTTAAAGGGGGACGAAGACGTGAGGTTTTTGAAAATATGTCGTGATCACCCTAAATAATCAAGTAATTGTGAAAAAAAAAAATGTTGAAAAAAAAACTGTAATTTTTCAAAAATTTTCTTTTTCGAGCCGCGACGTTATCACTTCGAATGTACGATATACGCACGAAGGAGTCATCTTTTTAAAAAAATTATCCGAGGGAGCTTGAAAACACAAAGGAATATCGACAGAAATTCGCACCACAAAAGATTTCGCTCGCGGATATAAGAAAAAAACCCAACCTCGTTGATGAAAACCGCTTCTCGAATTTGTATTTTGAAAAAAAAAATAAAGAAGATCTAACCTTTAGTATTTTTGAAACAATAAATGGGCTCTATGTTTAAGGAAAACAAAAGCTATAACATTATAAATCATCATTACCGCCCAACTTGTGTCGCGACCTTTTTTTTTTTTTTGAAAAAAAGGAAGAAGTAGATCATCATTATTTTTTTTTACGTTTGCAGAAGCACCATTATTGTTGAAAAGGAAAGTTTTTAAAACAGACGTAGTTTTATCGCTTGATAGTTTGGTGGGCCTTTAAGCCTTGCTTATCTATAAGAAAAGAATTCCAGTTTTTCTATTCTATGTGTATAGGTACGTTCTGCTGTGCGTTCCTTTCGCGCTGTGTGAATGGGTTTCTATACACTAAAAGTCATTAGTATACAAGGTAGTTAGGTATATTTTACTTTGACTGCTGCAATAGTTAAAAATTTCGCCTGTGATGAGATGTTTTACGAAATCTATTGGCTGTCTTTCGTATATAGCGTTCGCGTAGCATCGTTTATTTCAATGGATAGGAGATAGGATATGTTATATTTACTCCTTTGCTTCAGAATTCTGATATACTTACACTTTCTCTGACTCTTCTAGTCGAATAAGAAAAAGAAAAAAAACAAAATCGTCAAATTGGTTCTTCTTAAATAAGAGATCTCCTCGTAAGGGTTTTTTTCTCGCCCCGCTTTCGCGTACCAAGAGATAAATGAACCGATGCGGTGGAAAAGTTATATTGTTTTATCGAACGGATTCGGTGCGTGAAAGGGTATCTTAATTAGAAAGTTGAAATAAGAAGTCGAAGAAATAAAGTTTAAGGGCGGAAATAGTTATCCTATTTTCTTGTTCACTGAATGATTGTAATGATGTAATTTGGTCGGATGTTCACCCTCCGGCGATGGCGGCTAAGTTTTTCTTTAACGGCGTTAAAGGCGGCCTCGCCTATCGCCGCCTCGATCCCGCCGTCTTGAAGAAAAGTTAAGATAACGCCATTTTATCGTGATTAATGCCAATCTACTTACGGCTGCGGTAACTTGTTAAGGGATGAATGATGTTTGCAGTAAAAGTTTTATATGTAAGTTGAAACTGGGTAATTGTATTGTTCGATTTTACGTGTGGTATGCTGACCTGAATTTTGCGAGTGGTTTTTTGTGGTAATGATGTGTTCTTTTGATGTAGAAAAAATTACAAGGAAGTTTTGAACCTCACTTCACCCTTTCTTCAACATGTCCAGATCTACTTGTAGGTATCTACACCTACTTACTCAATTTTTTAAACATTTTATGTCTGGTTTGAACTTTCTTGAAAAATTTCAAGTCCAAGAATTAATTTGAGTTCTTAAAAATTTGCAAAGTTTGAAAAAAGTCTGACAAAATGTTTGATAGTCAGCATTATCTACTCAGAAATTTTGCAAGTTCAAAAAGTCAATGGAAATCTGAAAATTTTTACAAGCCCAAAGAAGTCTGACAAAATGTCTCAAAGTCATCGTTACAGAATTTCGTCAGTTTTTTCGCGAAATTATCCATAGCAAAAGTTTAATTATCCTATGCTAATGAGAATTATTTGATAAAATAAGGTTTATTGACCTCCGGGGAAGTAATAGCGAAAATTTTTGCAGAAAAAAGCATTCAAAACCTGACTTTTCATTGATTATAAAAATATTATATCAATAATTATTACCGATAAAAATTTGAGGGAAAAAAGAAGCAACCGAATAAAAAAGTGTGGAAAACTCAAAAGTATATAAAAATTTTGCTGTAAAGTGAAACTATTCACCCTGCCTAGAGTGACGAAATTTCGTCATGTTGACTTCTAGACATAATGTCAGAATTGTCGTTTTTGGTCAAAATTGTCATTATTAGATAAAATTGTCGTTTTTGGTCAAAATTTTCATTTGAAGGTAAAAATCGTTATTTTTTGTTCGAATTGTCATTTCAAAGTGAAAATTGTAATTTTTGGTCAAAATTGTCATTTGAAGGTAAAAATTATCATTTTTGGTCTAAATTGTCATTTTTTTGTCAGAATTGTCATTTGAAGGTAAAAATCGTCATTTTCGGTCTAAATTGTCATTTTTAGTCAGAATTGTCATTTCAAGGTAAAAATCGTTATTTTTAGCCCAAATCGTCACTTCAAAGTAAAAATTGTCATTTTTGGTCAAAGTTTGTCATTTTTGAACAAAATTGTCATTTTTGGATGAAATTGTCATTTTTGGTCAAAATTGTCATTTGAAGGTAAAAATCGTCATTTTCGGTCTAAATTGTCATTTTTGGTCAAAACTGTCATTTGAAGGTAAAAATCGTCATTTTCGGTCTAAATTGTCACTTTTAGTCAGAATTGTCATTTCAAGGTAAAAATCGTTATTTCTAGTCCAAATCGTCACTTCAAAGTAAAAATTGTCATTTCTGGTCAAAGTTTGTCATTTTTGGATAAAATTGTCATTTCAAGGTAAAAATCGTTATTTTTTGTCCAAATCGTCACTTGAAAGTAAAAACTGTCATTTTTGGTCGAAGTTTGTCATTTTTGAACAAAGTTGTCATTTTTGGATAAAATTGTCATTTTTGGCCAAAATTGTAATTTTTTGGGTCGAAATAGTTAATTCAAAGTAAATAATCATTATTTTTCGTCAATTGTCATTTTTTTTGTCAAACTTTTGCATATTTTTGTCAAAATTGTGATTTCAAGGTAAAAATCATATTTTTGGTCATTTTAGGATTTTTTAAAAATGTCGCCAGGAAAAATGTAACGATTGCATATTTTCAAAATTCTTATAAATTTCAAAAAATTGTCATTTGAAAGTAAAGATGGTTATTTTAGGGTAAAAACTGTTACTTTTGGCCAAAATCGTAATTTTTTTGTAAGAAATACCGGTTTAGGTCAAAATTGTCTTTTTTTGGTTAAAATTCGTTTTTTGTCATTTTTCATTTTCTTGTGCAAACTGCCATTTTTTTCAAAATTTGTCACTCTGTCTCAAAATTATCATTTTTTGGTCAAAATTGTGATTTCAAAGTAGAAATTGACATTTCAGGGTATAAAGTGCCATTTTTGGTCAAAATCTTCGTTTTTCATCAATTACTTTTTTTCTCGTCCAAATTGTGAATTTTTGGTCAAAATTAATTTTTGAACCTTCAAAGAAACCCTGCCACATGTTTAGGAAGTTGATTGCGTGAATAAAATGAGAAAAAAATTTCATAAATTGATTATCGAAATTAATTTTCCGCGATCTTTACAGATATGATATAGGAAATTAATACGTAATCACAGTTGATGTTTTTTTTTGTGGCGAACGATTCGATCAAATTTTTGTATTTTTTTACATCGATTCCAAAGCGAACGAGATTAATCACGTTTTTATTTGATCATATCGATATCAATTAAGTATAAATTTCTTATCTATTTACGAATGAAGTGGATGAAATACTGTACCTTTTTGATGCTGCCGAGTGGTTTTTTTTTTGTACCTAAAGCAATTGAAGGAAATGCAGAGATCGCATATAAATTGACAATTACGTTGAAATAAGTGTCGAGATGTCTCCTCCCTTCTCTCTTTGGCTTCAAAAGAAATGAATATCTATACAATAGAAATTCTGAAATGGTATTCTCGAATAAAGGCATTTCTCTTTGCTTTTTTTGTCTTTTCGGTGACTGCTTTCATCAGTTGTTTGCATACATACCTAGTCACCTACATTAGTTAATTATGCTAACAGAATGAAACAGTGAAAAAAAAGTACTACCAACCGTATATCGATGCATTCGTCGCATTCGATCGAAGTTTGGAAAATACCGTAATGATCATGGCGCTCCCTTGATACATTCACCATCGCGCACTTTCTTAAAATTAGTATTGTATTCACAATTAAAGGTTTTCATCAAACATTCGCTTTCGAAATTAAAAAGTCTTTTGTGTTTTACTCTTCGTGGCAGGATTGCACATATCGGCTCCGATGGTCCCTCACATTTTGTTGGGCAGTCTCCAGAATCGTTATTTTCGACGTCCTTTGCCAAGTTATACTTATTTTTTGTCCAAATCGTCACTTCAAAGTAAACATTGTCATTTTTGGTCAAAGTTTGTAATTTTTGAACAAAATTATCATTTTTGGATAAAACTGTCATTTTTGGTCAAAATTGTCATTTTTAGTCAAAATTGTCACTTCAAAGTAAAAATTGTCATTTTTGATCAAATTTTTGTATTTTTTACATCGATTCCAAAACGAACGAGATTAATCACGTTTTTATTTGATCATATCGATATCAATTAAGTATAAATTTCTTATCTATTTACGAATGAAGTGGATGAAATACTGTACATTTTTGATGCTGCCGAGTGGTTCTTTTTTTGTACCTAAAGCAATTGAAGGAAATGCAGAGATCGCATATAAATTGACAATTACGTTGAAATAAGTGTCGAGATGTCTCATCCCTTCTCTCTTTGGCTTTAAAAGAAATGAATATCTATATCAATAGAAATTCTGAAATGGTATTCTCGAATAAAGGCATTTCTCTTTGCTTTTTTTGTCTTTTCGATGACTGCTTTCATCCGGTGTTTGCATACATGCCTTGTTACCTACATATATAATGTGTTATCATAATTCCTGGCACTCTTGCAAGTCGTAAAATATGCAATTCTCATGATATATTTCGCGTTCAGTACCGATTTTAATATTTGCACGGGTGCTGAACTCGATTTTGATAATAGGTATCACTATTACGTGAGTAAATTTTTATCGGTTACTTTTCGTGTATCGAAAACTGTCAGATAAATAATAGATTCCAATTAGGTGGATATATTATGATCTATTTAATTAGTCAACAAAAATAATAGGATGAAACGTTAGAAAAGAGATTAAATATTTACAATACTGTTAATATAATTTCTCACTCATACTTACACTGACCATCGTTGAGTTTCTTGTAATTCACTTTGTGATTCCAATTGAACTGTTTCATCAAACATTCGTTTCCAAAATTTCTTTGGGTGCCTTGTTTTCCCGGTATTTCTCCACATATAGGTTTCGAACGAAGACTCATACAATCTATTGGATTGAATGGCATTAATTTCGCTGCCAGTTCCTTTAGAGAAAATTGTGCAGATTTTGAAATTACAATGGCGAGGATCAAGAAAACAACGGTCTGGTTCAACGTTGTTTTCATTTTTTCAGATTCAGGTAAATTCTTCAAGGACTCGAATGATAAGCAAACCAACGTGGTACTTTTTTGGTGGCTTTCTGATATAGTTTAAAGATAGGACAACATGATCGTATTTCTTGTTGTATTTTAAAAAGAACGAGATTAACCGTACCTTTGATTTGATCGTATCTAAAGTACACATTGGAATGATAAGATGGATTCCGATCATGGTATGTTATCAGCTAATTCATTAGTTAATTATTCTAACAGAATGAAACGGTGAAAAAAAAGTACTACCAACTGTATATCGATACATTCGTCGCATTCGACCGAAGTTTGGAAAAAACCCGTAATGACCATGGCGCTCCCTTGATATTCGCGTTCGAAATTAAAGTCTTTTGGGTTTTACTCTTCGTGGCAGGATTGTACATATTGGCTCCGATGGTCCCTCACATTTTGTTGGACAGTCTCTTTGAATCGTTGTTTTCGACGCCCTTCGCCAAAATTTTAAAAATACCATTGTAAACTCTAAAAACATAACAATCTGGTGTAATATTGTTTTAATTTCTTCAGATTTACACTCTTCGGGGACTCGAATAATGTATAAACGAACGTGGTATTCTTTTTGGTGGCTTTATAATTTAAATTATCGGTCGAAGATACTACAGAATGTTCGAATTTTTTTTTCAAAATTATGTATCTTTCAGCATTTCTGGCACTTTTAAACACGGAAAAGCACATTTTTCCACATTTATTAAATTTTAAGTCAAACTGTCAGAATTAAGTAATTCCAGAAAACGTTGTGTCATTTTTATTTTGAAATGACTTTTCATCGGTCGTCCATTTTACTCGTACGTTTTTGTGTGAGTAGTCAAACGACCATTACTGGTAAGAAAAATGACGTAGGCTCTTTGACTATATATATTACATGGACTGCTGGTTTATATCAAGAACTTTGAAGCCAACGACGAAAAAGATGAGAACGAAGTGCGCATGCTTGAAAATATATTTACATAATTGATAGTACTTGCTTATCTGTCAGTGGTTAGTTGGATTGAACACTGTGACTCATTGTGACTCACAGTATTTAATCCCACTAGAAATCAAAGGATGCGAAAGTGAAGGAGGAGAATATTCCGACGCATGCGCACTACATTTTCATATTTTTCGTGGTTGGCTTCAAAAAACGCTAACTTTTTACCATCGTCTGGCAGTCCATGTAATATATATGGTCTAAGCGTAGGCTATGTTCTCAGAACTTCGAAAGCAGGCCCGTAGAGAGGGGGACAAAAGAGGGCACTTGACTCAAGCCTCGACTTGAGCTGTAGAGGCCCGAAATGAAGGGCGTGAGATGGATTATGAATTATCATTATTTTATTAATCGTACAGCCGTGATACTCTCAAAGTTTATTAAAAAGTTGAGTTTTCATAATCTTTTTAGAATAAAAAATTCGATTATTTTTTTCCACAAATAATGTATAAATTTTGAACATTTTCCCAGATTTTTTACAGGGGGGCAGAATAACTTTCGCCTTGGATCCACTTTGGCTCTCAACGCCTTCGTCAAAAATTACTACTCACAATCAGTTTTGAAATCGCTTTTCATCTCAAATTATTATCGAGAATACTCTAAAACCAGACCTCGCTCTCATGATTCTGATTATTGATAAAATCCTGCTGAATTCCGCAATTCCCCAGCAGCACTAGACCTTTGCAAAATCAGTCCATGTCTGGTATATACCTAATACCATGACCTATATAGAATGAAAACCTTCATCTATGTCGGTAAATATCAACGTTCGTTTATACCTAAAACTGTCAACAAAAAATTAGTACCAATGTTACATCTCACTTTGTACAAATTCCGACAACCGATATCTCCAGACGCATTGGACATACAAGCAGCACGCAATTGACATAGCACCATATTCTTCGACTTGTTCTCGCATTGTATTAAGAACTAAACGATGATGACAAAGCGATATACAAGTTTGAAAAATGTCAAATTCGATCGTATACGTATAAACCGCTTTATTCTACGAGAATAAAATCGACCTAGAGGATTGCTTTGGGTTAAAGCCGCTTTCAGCTACTAACTCTTCAACAAGTTCATGTATACTCGCGTATTCTCCAGAGAGTGACCAACCAGCGAAGGTATTTGCTCGGTAACGTAACCTTTTCTTATTTTTTTCTTTAGTGCAGCCGCAGCAGCCTCGAATCGTCGAACGAGATCAAAAATTGGCGCGATTATTTACGTTGCGAACGTATACTTAGCAAGCAAGTAGATAGAGAATATATAAAAGTAAATTCGAAATATCAAAATGGAGTATCGATCCCCGGAAAACGGTCGACATTCGTTATACAGGGGTCGAGGGGGGTTTAGACGTTGGAAAGCTGATGTTAAAAGTAAAAGTGGAAAGAGAGATAGCGTAGACGGAGCGAGCGAGGAGTGACAACGACAACGGGGATGTGTAGAAAGAATAAGGGATAACTAACGAATGGATGCGGAGAGGGGGTTAGAAAAGTGTCACATCGAAAGAGTGATTGATTACATTCTGAACTACGGCGTTGTTGAAGTCGGCGGATGTTGAGTATAGCGCTGGGCCGAGTAAAGGGTGCGGGTCGGGTAGCTTGGATATTGCGAAATAAATAAGAGAACTCGGATGGTAGAAGGAAGAAAACGACGATGAGCGAGCGCAACGACGGCGCAAGGCGGACGAAAGACGAAGCCAGATAAAGTCCCTAGTTGGCATCAGCTGTGTATTTTAATGGAGGAGCGAGAACGTATATAAAACGTTCGAATTCTGGACTTGATGAAAGCTTCGTCGCGCGTATATAAAAAAGGGAGAGAAAAGTTCGCTCTCGCGACTCTTCGTATAGTGTAAAAATTCACCATCGGTGTATCAAGAAGGCGCTACGCAGCTACGTACCTCTCTAAGCGAATAGAAATTTATTTTATAATGGATTTTTAACCATCGCCATTCGACGTCGAAATTTCCTATAGTTGATGGGCTCGGCATGTGCGATAATTGCTAATTCCTTATCGTCGGTGTTCTTGAGACGGAGAAGTGTATAGATTTTTGATATTTTTTTTACACTGATGATACCTACTCGTACTAATTGATTTGGAGTTTATGTCAGGTTGCACGTTGAGAAAATTTATGGCAATTACGAATGTATTTGAGAGTAGATTAACAATGTATACCTCGGCGAAAAATTTATGAAATTCCGTCGATTTGACTTTCAGACTTGTCAGACAAACAATTAAGACTTTTTGAACTTGGGAAAATTCTGGAAGTCAGGGTAACTTTCCCACATTTTGTCAGGCAGATTTCCTGAAATTGGAAAATATCTGAGATCCCGCCGATTTTCAGTCATATTGTCAAACTTTTTTGATGGCAATTTTTGATGACTCGAATGCATTCTCGGAGTTGAAAAATTTTCCATTTTATGAACTTCAATTAACCATAGCAAATTATCCAATCAATATATTCCCTCTAAATCTCCCCAACCTTCCAGATCATATCAATTTTTCATGTCAAAAATTTAACTACTTTTGTAATCCACTTCTACAAAATTAATCATTCAAAACTCTTGATACTACAACCTATACGATGTAGGCTACCAAATTTCTCGATCCTATAACCAATCAGATGTAGGCTCTCAAATTTCTTGATTCTACAACCTATAAGATGTAGGTTCTCTAAATTATTGATCCTACAACCTATAAGATGTAGGCTCTCAAATTTCTTGGTCCTACAACCTATAACATGTAGGCTCTCAAAATTCTTGAACCTACAACCAATCAGATGTAGGTTTTCAAAATTCTTGATCCCACAACCAATCAAATGTAGGCTTTTAAATTTCTTGATCCTACAACCATTCAGACATAGGTTCTCTAAATTATTGATCCTACAACCTATAAGCTGTACACTCGCAAATTTCTTGATCCTACAACCTTTAAGATGTAAGCTCTCAAAATTCTTGAACCTACAGCCTATTAGATGCAGGTTTTCCAATTTCTTGATCCTACAACCAATCAGACGTAGGTTCTGTAAATTTTTGATCCTACAACCTATAAGATGTAGGCTCTCAAATTTCTTGATCCTACAACCAATCAGACATAGGTTATGTAAATTGTTGATCCTACAACCTATAACATGTAGGCTCTCAAATTTCTTTACCGTACAACGTATAAGATATGGGCTCTCAAATTTCTTGATTCTACAACCCATAAGATGTAGGTTTTCTAAATTATTGATCGTACAACGTATAAGCTGTACACTCGCAAATTTCTTGATCCTACAACCTTTAAGATGTAGGCTCTCAAAATTCTTGACCTTACAACCTATAAGATATCGGTTCTGTAAATTCTTGATTCTACAACCTATAAGATGTAGGCTCTCAAATTTCTTGATCCTACAATCTATAAGATGTAGGCTCTCAAATTTCTTGATCCTACAGCCAATAAGATGTAGACTCTCAAATTTCTTGATCCTACAA
Source organism: Pseudococcus longispinus (assembly GCA_900064475.1). NCBI lineage: Eukaryota > Metazoa > Arthropoda > Insecta > Hemiptera > Pseudococcidae > Pseudococcus > Pseudococcus longispinus. The sequence goes on along the minus strand of FIZU01019243.1, from coordinate 2,567 downwards.
CCTTTAAAATGTAGGCTCTCAAAATTCTTGAACCTACAACCAATCAAGTGTAGGCTTTCAAAATTCTTGATCTTACAACCAATCAGATGTAGGTTCTCTAAATTCTTTACCCTACAACCTATGAGATATAGGCTCTCAAATTTCTTGATCCTACAACCTATAAGATCATCTTATAGGTTGTAGGATCGAGAAATTTGAAAGCTTACATCTGATTGGTTGTAGGATCAAGAATTTTGAAAGCCTACATTTGATTGGTTGTGGGATCAAGAATTTTGAGAGCCTTATACGATGTAGGTTATCAAAATTTTTGATTCTACAACCAATCAGATGTAGGTACTCAAAATTCTTGATCATACAGCCTACCTACATATCGGCAGCTCAGATCAAACACGTCGTAGCTCAAAAAATTTCCAAAAAATGGTTCATAGTAATTTTGATAGGTAAAGTGGTCCTCATGTACCTAAGTTCCTAAAAAAAAATTGTTGAAATTTTGCGTGTTATGACGTGTTCGATCTGATTAGTCGATATGTTTGCTCCCGAACGGCCTTCCAAATTGTTAGCGTCTCAATAGTTCAACTATATATTGAAGTTTTTGAAAGTGAAAAATCTCTCGTTGTATGGTGCTTAAGTTATAATCTGCGAAATCGCCAACCGCTGCTGACCAGAATTGTAAAAACGAAGCGGTCCTTGAATGACGAAGGGACGACGGACGACGTAAGCTAGCATTAATTTTATTGGAAACGCTTAGTGTGCTCTTCTTTCGAATCCAGTCGTCAAGTAAATAATTTACGTGATGGGAATTTATCATTCGTTGGAATGGGCACCTGTTGTAAAATTATTATTGTTTTTGATGATGATTAATACTCGTATTTTTGTGCAGTGTTTTCGGGCGAATATACGTTTCAATTTTGTTTGCTTTACATGCACATATAAGATTCGAGGATAAATGGTCAGAAATGTATCCTTATACATATTTGGTACCTATAAAATATTAATTAGCATAATACAAGTATCATATTGTTTCTTGTACGTAACTTTATTATTTGTACCTATATAATACTTACATAAAGATGTATGTATCATGTACATACAAGACCTAACATCAGAACGTGTACTTGAATTAAATTACTGCGAGACCTTGGGAGAGAATTTAAACGAAAATACGCGAAGCGACGACGACCGCGATGATTATATTGTGACATCGGATCACGCGCTCTTATTCATCGTTCGCTATATGAAGCACATGAGTAAAGATTAATGTGAAATTGTTTCCATCTCGAGGTATCATATGATACTTGTATATTTACATGAAATATGCAGGATACGTGTAGAGCCCATATATATAAAAATTCACCATCGGAATCAGCATCACAATCGGATTATTTTCCAATATAAGAAATTTCTTGATTTGGTAAAACGCTCCTATTTCGTATAAGGGCAGGCCAAATGCACCGTGCGGCGTCGTATTTTCCAAAAACCAACCCTCGACTTCTAGAAAAAGATTAATGAATCGGAATGTCTCCGTTTAATCGGTTTGTGAGCGCGATACGTCTTTGCCTTTACCTATACGCTAACACTTTTCGTTTGGTTCGACTGCTTTGAAGGGATACTCAGTGTATTTCAATACCCTTACAGATATCTTTAGCTCCGTAACTAACAACGAAGAAACGATCCGCATTACCGAATCGAGGTCAAGATTAATGATTTTCAAATAACTAACTATTATACCTGCTTTGTTTCCCGCCTCATGTACCAGTCGTGTAGGTACGATGGTTTTTTCATCGGAGATGGCCTATACGTGGTGGATAAACGTGTTCATGGGCGAAAAAAAACTTTTAATTTTAAAACGTACCGATATCTTCTTTGATTTTTAAGGACCGTTCGACTCTTTTGGTGAAATAGGATCGCTGATTCGGGTATTATGGATTATTTGTTGGCGAAAGTTGACTAATTGGATGTCTCACCAGGATCCATTTTGGCTCAGAATATAATAAGGCAGAAAATTCTATCTAGTACTTTAGACTACCACTCTTTAACCATATGGCCAGTGTCGATGGGGATCTGGGTGCAAACTTTGAAAATTTTCTTACGAATCATAACCAATGTCCCTTCATACGAGTTTATTTTCAATACGAAAAACTGCTGAGAACATCGCTTTTTCCTTCAAATTTCACAATGTTGCTGTGTTTTTCTTTGGAATTGATCTCACATAACTTTTGATTCGAGCAAGATAGAAATCTGGGTGTATCCTATTGGAAAGATACGATTTTTCACACAAATTAAGTTCATACTAATAGTGCGCTGATCCTGCAACTTTTTGAAAATTTTATTGAAATTTTTTTTTATTTATTTTTTTTGTTTTTTTGAATGTTTTATTAGCCGTGGTTGGGGTTCCGAGAAACTTCGATTTTTTAAAACTTATTTCATGAAACATTTACCGAAGTCTGAAATAAGTACCTACTCAATTTTTGAAAAAGAGCAAAATAAAATCAAAATTGCCCAATTTTGCTGAAATTGCAGTATATGAGATATATCGACTTGAAACAAGCCCAGACATGATTTTTAGG
>FIZU01019231.1:0-11027 GCA_900064475.1 Pseudococcus longispinus | reverse complement strand
TGGAAAATTTCAACTTTATGGACTTGAAAAATTTCAAGGAAGTTCAAATCAGACATTTTGTCAGATTTTTTTGAAATTGGGAAATTTTTCACTTTTTTATTGACTTTTTGTACTTGAAATTGGATTTCGAAAATTTTTCAAAAAAATTCCGTGAAGAAGGTATCTTACGAAAATCCGTTACGATGACTTTTAGATATGTTTTCTGACTTTTTTGGACTTGGAAAAAATTTCAAAATGCAAATGACTTTTTGGACTTGGAAAATTTCAAAAATTCAATGAGCACGAGATAATGTAAAATCATCCTATTTTGAGGGAAAGAGATGGCTTTGACATGCCGAGGCATTTTGATTTTTTGAATTAATTTAAAAAAAAAAGATTTTTCCAGTTTTTTTCTTTCTTATTTTTTGAGCTTTTTAAAATAAATGTACAAGTACATTTTTTTGATTTTTTTTTGAAAAAAGGTCATATGTAAAAAAAATTTTAAAATATGCGAATATTTGATGCATTTTAAGTGCTCAAAATGAGCTAAAATATGCATTTTTGAGCCCAAATATGCAAAAATCAATATGGGTGTCTATGGAAAAGATTTTTTGTACTGAAAAACCTAAGCAATAAAAAATTGAAAAGGAATGAAAAATCGAGCATCGATAATCATAAAACAGTTTTTATTCAGATTGAACACTTTTTACAGTTTTGCAATTTTAGCAGCAAAAAAATGGCCAGAAATCAATTACCTTCGGCCTGATTTTGGCAAAACCTCGAAATATGCAAGATAAATGGGAAAACGCGTGGAAATATCCTAAAATATGCTCTTTTTATTCCTAAAATATGCAAAATATGCATTTTAGGTCGAAATATGCAAAAAATGCAAAATTTTCAAAATGAAATTGCACTTATTCGTCAGAAAATTTTGTATGTATGAATCGTATCTATAGATCCTTGGAAATATTCACTTTTTCTTCACCATAGACAAATATGCAATTTCATAAAATTCAAAGCTTTAGGTCATCGATGTCATTATTTTTGAAAATCATCTCATTTTCAAATTAATTCAAAAAATCAAAATGAGATTTTCTCAGTTTTTCTCATTTGGAGTTTTTTGAGCTTTTTGAACCAAATGAACGAGTACATCTTTTTTGAATTTTTCCGAAGTAAGGTCATAATTTTTGAAAATCGTCTCAATTTTTAAATTAATTAAAAAACATGTTTTCCCAGTTCATCTCATTTTGATTTTTTTGAGCTTTGTGAATGTACGAGTAGGTACATTTTGTTGGAATTTTTCCAAAGGAAGGTCATCAATGTCATTATTTTGAAATTAATTCAAAAAATCAAAATAAGATTTTTTCAGTTTTTCTCATTTGGATTTTTTTTGAGCTTTTGTGAACGAGTACATTTTTTTGGAATTTTTCTGAAGTAGGGTCATAATTTTTGAAAATTTATCTTATTTTTTGAATTAATTGAAAAACATTTTTTCCCAGGTCATTTAATTTTAATTTTTTGAGCTTTTTGAGTGTACGAGTAGGTATGTTTTGTTGGAATTTTTCCGAAGAAGGGTCATCAATGTCATCATTTTAAAATTAATTCAAAAAATCAAAATAAGATTTTCCCAGTTTTTCTCATTCTGATTATTTTGAGCTTTTTGGGTAATTTTTTTTTGAAATTTTCCTGAAAGAAAGGTCATCATATTTTTTGATATTCATCTCATTCTCAAATCAATGTAATCTTTACAACCCTTAAGTCAATTTTTTTCACCGATGGGGTATTTGATTCGACCCCCTGATGAAAGAATGAAATATTGAACCACATTGTACAATTTTTTTGACATTTTAAATTAAATTTCGTCTCTCTGTGCGACAGAAGTCATACCTAATATAATATTTTGTGTATTTTCTCGCTACACCTACAATGACAATAAGTCCAACGGGTCGAAGACAAAGTAATACCTACGTTTGAAAACTAGAAATATATTTCGAGATCGCACATGTTGGTTGGTTACACGTTCACGTGTGAATGTTTTCGCCTCCTTACGTGTAAATATGGTATTCGTACCGAGTGAAAAAGGATAAGAGACCTGGGGTGAAGGGAAATGGCTGAAAATTGTTGGATTTTGAACGGTATACGGACGAAAGTACATATAAGCAGAGAAATGGGATAAACGCCGCAGTTGAGAGTCGCATCACGAGAAGCCATAAATCAAACATTTAATCTGGTCTCTTCGTGCTTGGCAAAATATTCTACACTTTCGGCCGTTGTTTTTGTCCTGCTCTTCTCGCTTTTCGTTTTTGGTATTACATCGGTTCTTTTTTCCTCTGCGAGAAATGGGGTTGCAGGCGTCGAAGGGGCAGAGGAAATTTTCATTTCGTATCTGTGACGTACCTAATACGCGAGGTAAGGAGGGCAATACGTGAAACGAGGTTATTTGTCGGGTTGCATGGGTCTGTGAGTCGTTGCATACGTTATTAAAATTTCGAGAAAGTGTCTTTCGTACGTATTTGTATAGTAAAAGCATTAGCGAGATGATCGTAAATTGAAATTTTTTCCTCTCATTGTACACGTAACTAAATTATACGAACGTTTATGTCAAATACAAAGTGGATAATGGCTGCAAAATAAAAGAACGGTTATGATTTATTACGACGAACGCTGCTGCTTTCGAATAATGTGGAAAAAAAGTATCGAAAAACGCGTATATAGTAATTGAGTTTTTAAACTAGGTACAGACAGGGGGCGAGTAAAAGAGCCAACGTTAATCCGAAGCCTCGAGCATGGCTTTATACAGAGGTACTTATTACACGCAGATATACCTCGGCGTATATTTTTTTATTAGATACTCGTTGGAAAAATATTTTACAAATTTTTTTTCTCTCCGTTTGACAACTGGAAACACTATGTACTTGTGTGATTTGATTAACGAACGTGTTAGTGTATGTGTAAATAAAAGGTAAATGCAACTCGTTTTAAATATAATTCGAAATTTACATGTTAATCCGTTGAAACTGATTACATATTCACGATACGCGACAACCCAACGCCAATGGTGGCGGAGTACATATAAACTACATCATCTCTATACGTAGTATGTTTACCTATTAATAATTTCATAGAGCGTATATGTATAGTTACTCTAATGTATTTATGGATCGCGTGAATGCAAAAGGTGTAGAAAAATCTTGGCTTATATAGAAAAATGGTCCCCCTCTCTCCGCATGTTGTACGATGACGAGGAGTGTTTAAACGAAGCAGAAATTTATTTCGCATCGTAAACTATACGATTATCTCGGCTCGGATGAGAAATATTCGTAGATACGTGCTGATATCGAATATTGGCGGTGAGGTGCTTCGTGATAAACCTTGATTGGAATTTTTTTCCAGCCAATGTTGATAGAAACAGAATTCCAGGTTCATTTTTGCAGGAAAAAAAAGTGTCAGATACAGAGAATTAGTTATGCGGTGTTGCGGAGAAAAATTATGATTAGTGAAATGGAAATCATCTAATCGATGGGTAAACATTCGAGGAACAGTGGTGTAAAGGTTATCGGCGTGTGAATGATTGAAAAATGCTGCGAATAATCGATTTTTTGTGGCAGGTGAATTTGGAGTGGAATAATGGTATTTTAGGATTCGCAAGGCGGTCGCATTAATTGATATATTATTCATTGAATATATCGGTGGACTTATTGATGCTCTGAAGTGAACATTTCACAGCTTTGGGCTCGAAATTGCGAAATATTGGATATCTTGGAAACGTTACGATAACGTTATAAAAACATATTGAGGGTGGTAAACGTACGAATCAAAAACGATTTGATAGATTTGTAGAAATATTGTCTCAATGCAGGCAGATGCAGTGGTGGCAGTTTTTGTTTCGTCGAATGCCATCTACTACGATTCCATCACCCCCCCCCCCCCTCACCCGGCAATTTCCAATCCCCATTTAACCAAACTTTACTCAATTTTCGAGCGATTCTGTAAAATATTGAATGTAAAAGTTGTTAAAAGATGGTAAAAATTTTGAAATTTTTGCCAAAATCATCCTAAATTTGGTAGAAAAGGTCAAAAAAAGTCGTTGAATTGGTCAAGAAAAGAGTTAAAAATTGTCGAAAATGTTCAAATTGTAGAAATTTTTGTAAAAATCATTTTAAAAAGTGCAAAAATAATCAAGAAACCGTGAATTTGGTTGAAAATATCATTGGAATTGGAATTTCCTTAAAAATCAATATCGTGAATATGATTCATTAATCAAGATCGGTGTTGAAATTTTTTAAAAATTCCATTAACATGAGCAGAAAAAACAGCAAAAACGATCAATAAATCATTAAATTTGTGAGGATTGTAACGAAAATTATTAAAAATGTAGTGATAACAGTCAAAAGTCAATAAAAACTGTCAAAAATTCATAAAAACTTTCGAAAAGCTCGTAAAAATAGTTGAATTTCCGGTAAAATCATCGATATACCACAAAAATTGTTATTTTTGCGATTTTCATGTGGTGATATATTTTTACGATAATTTTGACAATTTTTTCGATATTTTAGACAATTTATATGAATTTTTTCAACCGATTTTGCAATTTTTAGAAATGATATTTATGGAAATTTCAACAACTTTAACGACATTTACGGCAAAATTGATAGTCGTGATATTTGAAATTTTTCAAGTTCAAAAAAGTCAGACAAAATATTTAAAAGTCAGTGTAGCGGATTTTTCTGGGCGAATTTCGCGATGAAATTTTTTTGAAAAATTTTCAAAATCCAATTCCAAGTAGGTACAAAAAGTCAGTAAAAATCTTAAAATTTTTCCAAATTCATAAAAGTCTGACAAAATGTCTAAAAGTCAGCGGCAGGTAAAATGCTGTCTGACCAAATGCCTGATTTGAACTCTCTTGAAATTTTTCCAGTCCATAAAATTGAAATTTCTCAAGTTCAAAAATTCATTTGAGTTTATAAAAATTTTTCAAGTCCAAAAAAGTCTGACAAAATGTCTGAAAGTCAGCGTAATATCAGAAATTTTCCAAATCTAAAAAGTCCAAAAAGTCATTGGAAATCTGAAAATTTTTCCAAGGCCGAAAAAGTCTGACAAATTGTCTAGAAGTCTTCGGAAATCTATTTCCAAGTCCAAAAAGTCTCATATCTGACAGAATGTTTAAATCAAGGTAGATTGTGACAGAATTTCGTCACAGTTCAGAAAATCTAAAATCTGACTAAATGTCAAAAATGTCCGACAAAATGTTTAAACGTCATCGTCTGGAAATATTACGGAATTTGGAATCTGAAAATTTTTTCCAATTCCCAAAAAAGCCTGATAAGATCAAGATGTCTAAAAGTCATCCTCGAGGAATTTTGTCTCGTGATAGAAACGTTACTGAAACGTTATGAAAACGTTACAGAAACGTTATGGTAACGCTACAGAAACGTTATGGTAACGTTTCAGAAACTTTATGGTAACGTTACAGAAACGTTATCAGAAACTTTATAGTAACGTTTCAAAAACTTTATGGTAACGTTACAGAAACGTTATGGTAACGATACAGAAACGTTATGGGAACGTTACAGAAACGTTATGGTAACGATACAGAAACGTTATGGGAACGTTACAGAAACGTTATGGTAACGATACAGAAACGTTATGGGAACGTTACAGAAACGTTATGGTAACGTTACAGAAACGTTATGGGAACGTTACAGAAACGTTATGGGAACGTTACAGAAACGTTATGGTAACGTTTCAGAAACTTTATGGTAACGTTTCAGAAACTTTATGGTAATGTTACAGAAACTTTATGGTAACGTTACAGAAACTTTATGTTAACGTTACAGAAACGTTATGGTGACGTTACAGAAACGTTATGGTAACGTTACAGAAACGTTATGGGAACGTTTCAGAAACTTTATGGTAACGTTACAGAAACGTTATCAGAAAGTTTATAGTAACGTTTCAAAAACTTTATGGTAACGTTACAGAAACGTTATTGTAACGTTACAGAAACGTTATTGTAACGATACAGAAACGTTATGGGAACGATACAGAAACGTTATGGTAACGTTACAGAAACGTTATGGTAATGTTACAGAAACGTTGTGGTAATGTTACAGAAACGTTGTGGTAATGTTACAGAAACGTTGTGGTAACGTTTCAGAAACTTCATGGTAACGTTACAGAAACGTTATGGGAACGTTTCAGTAACTTTATGGTAACGTCACATAAACGTTATGGTAGCGCTACAGAAACGTTATGGTAGAATTACAGAAACGTTATGGTAACGTTTCAGAAATTTTATGGTAACGTTTCAGAAACTTTATGGTAACGTTACAGAAACGTTATCAGAAACTTTGTTGTAACGTTACAGAAACGTTATGGTAACGCTACAGAAATGTTACGGAAACGTTATTAAAAAGTTAGATATCCACGAAAACGTTATCAGAAGTTAAAATCGTCACCATACCTTCGACAAAACGTTACCATCAGGTTTCAGGGATATTTATTGGTTTTATGGAAGTGTCTTCAAAATTTTTCATTCTGTACCAAAATATGTATCGATTATTTAATGCGTACAAACCTGTTATCAGAATTCCAAAACGTTATGAATCCATAAAAAAATAATCATCGTACAACATAGTCCACCGGTTTATAAATATCGGCGTAAAGAGTTACGTGTATTAAGAATGTAAGTTTTGATTTATACCATGACAGCTCCTTTCTAACAACTATACGGTTTCCAGAAATAGAAATTGTTGCGTTCGGTAGACGTGTTTTTGCGTTATCGTCATTTCGCGAATTTATTATTATAATTTTTTTTTTTTGCGAAATTAGAACGTCGTAGAAATACATTCAGTTTTGTCAACATTGTTGACGTAGGTTGAAAAGAATTAAAGGTTAAAGAATTTCTTTAAAATGTTCATATATTATCATTTAGTTTGCTTAAATTGTAAAATTATTCAATTTTACAGCCTAATTAATTATACAATCTCGGAATAGGTTAATTAGCGATTAACGAAATGGCATTTAAACTCGCGCTTTGATTATTGCGCATATTGCGACCAAGGTTTTTTCGCAAATGATATTACTTGGGTAAATTTTGTCGCCTATTTATACGACGAGCCGGCATTTAAATTAAAGCTTACGCGCGAGGTGTGGTTGAGTAGGTAAAAATGTGAATTTTTCATAAGTACGAGGAATAAGGCGCTTAGGTCGTCGGTTGGATGAATTACGACGAATATGCGTGCTCGCAGCTTAAGGAAACGAAGGCAGGCACGCGAGGGGACGTAATTATATTTACTTGTAGCGTATTTTCTTTGTTTTGTTTACTCTTCGAAGTGTAGGTAGGTAGGTATTCGTGTATATGGGCAGCGAACTACGATGTACGATAATTTCTCGACAATTGGTTTAATAATTTCCATCTGAAAGTTGCATTGTTCGCCACCAGGTACAGGTAGTACACCGAAATTCCTGTTTCTCGGATATGGAAGGTACTGGCTGGCAAAATTTAAGATGCGTGAAGCCGGTTAAAATAGTTGGTGAATTAATTTCCTGCGCTCGTTCGCCGTTCGGTGTATGTACTTGGACTTCACGTGATGACGAAAAAAAAATACTAGTTGATGCACGAATTAGGAGAACGAGGCGAGGGAAAAAAACGACGATTTATGCGGATACGAGAAGAGCTGGCAAATGTGGTTGGATTTGGGTTCGCGAGACGATGTTGCATGGAGACAAGCGACTTTGGTCGGATACTAAATGGAAATTATAACGGTAACGTGGTGTCCGGGGGCGAGGGAAAGGATGCAAGACTCGTTGAAGTAGAATTTAAAAGGTATAAAATTAATAGCCGTCTGCGATGGCGTGCAAAGTGCGACATTGTAATACACGGTTGCGGAATACGGAGGCAGAGCAGAGCTCCGCGCCGACAATAAAACCGATGGCATGGCGATGGTATTTCGCGAAGATGTACGCGAAAAAGACGCCGAGACGGGAAGGGCGAGCACAGAATCGACGACGCGCGTTCAAGGGATGCCTGCCACTCGAGGGCGTTTTTGAAACCGGCGAAGAGCGGGGATCAATATTGCTGACGTTGCCGTGCTATCCCTGACTCAGCATGTTGCCATTCTAGCACGAATTTCGGCAAAAAATTCGTTTCGATTTTGTAACTCGTAATTTGTACGTTGAGATGAATATCGCGTGGTTTAATTAGTTCGATTGTATGGTTCGAGATGATTTTTGATACAGATGGTAATTTTTTTTTTCCAAGGGATTTTATAAGGGTATATGGTGCCAAAGATATGGCGAGCTTTGAAGAGATAGCATAGTCGAGTCGGGTTGTATTCGCGAGGTGATGTTTTCGTAATGAGTTTTTTGTCGTCGTCGTCGTCTTCAGATGCCAAGCTGTAGCTTGGTACGGTCGTATATTGTGTATTACGTTAGATACCGAAGACGATGATAAAATATATATCTACGTTGTACGTATTATAAACCTGTAAGAAAAAGGTTATTGTAAATTTGCACCCGGCAGAGGGGTTTGTCGTGCTTTCCAAAGTACACGTTCGTTCGGTTTACACAATTTGAACGGGCGCGACGACGAATTGAAACGTCGTGCTCGCCTTCGCTTCGTAGCCCTTCGTCGTTGCGCTTTTTCATCCCTTTAGTTTTCTTCCTGCTCTGGTATTCCTGTTTCGTTTTCACGTTGCTTTCTCATTTCCCGGCTGATAACCATTATTTCTCGTTTCAGCGCAACAAACTTCGGATTTATTACTTACCGTAAGTTGATGTTCTTTCATTACAATACATTGTATTCGTCCAAAGGCGTCTACGAATGGTGAAATGTCGTCGTCGGTTGGCTGCGTGTGTTGGGAATTTTTTTGATATGGCTTTTTCGCTGCGTTGAAATTATTTTACCTAAATATAGAAATATGTGGCGGTTTTTATGAAAAGAATCGAAATTTTAGGAAAGTTAATATGAGAAAAATGCAGAAATGTAAATGTAGGTGAAAAATGTCGATTTTTGTTTTTTGATGTTTGGGTTGTGGGTTCTCTGAAAACAGTTCCCTATCTGTTCTACAGGGTGGCCCATTTATAAGGTCAATAATTATGAAAATGAAAAAAAAACACTTTCAACTGCAAAAATCTTGATAACTAAACCCCCTGGAAAAAAACTAATTGCTCGTAGAGGAAAGAGAATTTCAAGCTCTACAACTTACATCCCTTGCATTTTTTTCGTAGCACCCTTAGTTTGCCCAGAAAATCCATATTTATGAGAAATTTACAAAATCGATTGTTTTGAAAAAGAAGAAAAAAAATTACACTTTGTTAATTTCTAATAAATATGGATTTTCTGGCAAAACTAAGGGTGCTACGAAAAAAATGCAAGGGATGAAAACTGTAGAGCTTGAAATTATCTTTCTCTTATGAACGAATAGTTTTTTTTCTAGGGGGCTTAGTTTTTGATATTTTTGCAGCCAAAGATTTTTTTCCATTTTCAAAATCATTGACTTTAGAAATAGGCCACCCTTTTTTGGCCAAAGTAAGAGTCCTACGAAAAAAATGCTAAGGATCAAAATTGTAGGGTTTGAAATTCTCTTTCAGCAGTAAGCGATTAGTTTTTCCTTCGGGGCTTAGTTTTCAAGATTTTTTTGGGCAACCTTTTTTCTTTTTTCTTTTTTTTTACAAAACTTCAAACATGTTTTTTCAGGATGTTTCGGGAATCGTCTGCCATAAGCAAGATTTGGATACAACAGGGTACCACTAAAAAAAAACATTATGTACACATGGTGTCTAAGTTTAAAAATGCAGGAGCTACAAAACTTTTAAAATCAACAGCAAAATCGGTTGGCAACCCTGCGTTCAAAAATTTTTCCGAGTGCCTTGGTGAGGCATGAAAATTGCATAATTCCATCGAAACAATGCATGAAACATGTGTAACTTCTTGAGAGGGACAAAAAAAGTTATGTGAAAAGTTTGCCTATCTTTGAAAATTAAGGCGCTACGGAGCCTTAAACTTCGAAAATACCAATTTTCAAAGCATTGGAGCCCCTTTATTGTCAAGGATAGGCTAATTTTCCACATAACTTGTTTTGTTCGTCTCAAAAAGTTACACCTGTTTCATGTATTGTTTTGACAAAATTATGCAATTTTTGTAAACCACTGCCCCTTCAAAATCGAGATAGGCAGTTGGCGTACATGAAGTTTTTTGTTAGTGGTACACAGTTATATCCAAATCTCAAGTTTGGTAGACGATTCCCGGAACACTCTGTATACAGGGTGTTCAGGTAGCAGTGCACCACCTTCAAACCAGAGATACAGCTACCCAAACTACATAAGTGTATGCATGTTTTCCCACTTCATGATTTGAAAGGGGCAAAGTTATGCACTAGTTCTGGTACATGTTTCAAAACGTCGTAACTCCTCTGATAATATAGATAGGCAAATTTTTTTTGAAACTTATTTGTAGAACTAATCAAGCTCTACAAAATAAGTTATATTCATGTTTTGCCCAACTCTGAAATTGAAGGGGCTACAATGATTTGAAAGTTTGTATGCTTCATAACTCCTTCAATTTTCAAGTTTTGCAAAATTTTGCAAGGATCATTTTTGTTGAGCTTTTTGAGCCCGACAAAGTGAGCTAGTAATTTTTAGCATATCTCTAAAATTGAAGGAGCTGGAACCATTAGAAAGATAAAAAGTGACATTATTTCCTCAAAATTTAATTTTTTTCAAAATTTTTTAATGTTCTCTCATAAATTTATTTTTGGAATTCCTCGCAAAATTATGAAGTTATTTTGTAGAGCACAAAAAGCTCAACAAAGAATGACTCTTACAAAATTTTGCATAACTTGAAAATTGAAGGAGTTATGAAGCATACAAAGGCTCTGGTGTGGTAAGGTGGTCAATCGGCCTGTGGTCGAAATTCAACATTTTTTTCATGGCTTTCGATTTGTTATGGTAAAAGATGATTTTAGAGCTTATGCGGAATTCTTGGGCTCCAGCTGCACCCCCAAAATAGTGATTTTAAGCTAAAAAATTCTATCTCCGCGAGTTTT